>JADRCH010000080.1:840772-873936 GCA_019843965.1 Rhynchomys soricoides | reverse complement strand
GTACACCCCGGCCCCGTTCCTGCCTGTGGTACACCCCGGCCCCGTTCTAACATTTCACCCCACCCCTTTCTTGGCAGTAGAAGTATTCCTTTGATGTTACCATCTCACTGTACAATAGACAGTAGTTGTGTGTTCATGTTTCATAGTATCTATTAGAGACACCCCCCCCCGTGTGTGTGTGTGTGTGTGTGTGTGTGTGTGTGTGTGTGTGGCTAGTGAGGTCAACCTTGGGTATTATTGCTATCTACCTTATTCTTTAGACGGTCTCTTTCTTAGCCCTACATCTGGCAGTTGACTAGACTGGCTGGCAGGTGGTCCTGTCTGCCTCCTAGTGCTTGGGTTGCAAGCCGTTGCCACCACACCAGGCTTTTTCACACGGATCTTAGGGAACCTGACAGACCTGGCTCAGGTCTTCATGCTTGTGCAGCAGACACTTTACTGATGAAGTCGTTGCTCCAGTTCCCCACTTTTTATTATCATGAGTTCTTGCATTAAGGGCAGAGTACTTTATAAATAAGGGTTTTTTTATTTTATTTTTTTTCCCCATCTTGTAGGTTGCTTCCACTGAATGTTGGCCTTCTCTATGTTGGAGGTTATGAAAGACCCTTTGCACAAATCAAGGTATGATTGCTCATTTTCTGTGTGTTTTTCTTTGATGCTTACTTATCTGGAACCCACTGTTTAGTAAAAACTTAGTAAAACCACCAGCCTCGTCAAAGATGTTGCAAATGTGAGGGAATAATTCCATGGATTTTGCTTATGTCTGCTGCAAAAGTTGTTAGGCAAACCCAGTGTTTAAAACGCCGCTCTTTCTAGAGTTGACTTTCAACAGTGTTTTTAGGATGTGTGCTCTCCTTTATTGGGGAGTGATTTACAGCTGTCAACTGTAATTAGACGTACAGTTTGCTAAAAGCTAACCTGTTTACTTATGTAAAAACTATCAAGATAATGAAATATATCTTCCTTAAAAAAACGTGCTTGGATAGTTTGGAACTTTTTCTTTCTGTTCTTGTTTTTGTTATCTTGTCCCCTAGAAACTACTAAACTAGCTTGTATTATAGAGGAATTTAAATATTTTAGTGTTTATGTGAGTGGAATTACACATTTCATCTCATTCTCTTATGTCCTTTCTTTCACTCAGCGTGATTATTTTAAAATTCATCTACACTTTTGCACTTACATTTACTACTTTTCTTTGTGTGATCGTGTTGGAAATTGAACCAAGTGACTTGTGTGTGCTAGGCACTACTGTTACCATTTGCATGTAGTTTTTCAGTGGGAATATGTGCTTGCTTTTCTCTTGGATATGAGGGTATCCTGGATTTTTCAAGGGTAGATACATATATCTGTACCATTGACTTTCCACCAGTCCCACACTTTATGGATTATTGTAGCTTTATAGTAAGTTCCAAAACCAATAACAACAACTACAACAACAACTGCTGCTGCTGCTGCTTCTCCTCCTCCTCCTCTTCCTCCTCCTCCTCCTCCTCCTCCTCCTCCTCCTCCTCCTTCTTCTTCTTCTTCTTCTAACTGTATGGTTAATCTAGTTTTCTTTCATTTTTGTATTTTTAAAAAATTATTGCATCAATTTATATAAAAGGGCTTATTTGGATTCTTTTTTGGGATTATGTTGAATCTTTAGATAGATTTGAATAAAATTGAGATTTTAACAGTATTGTGATATGAGATGCTGGGTTTGGTTCCCAGGAGAGGTAGAGAAGTAGACATATTTTAATAATACAAGGTCATTTAGTTCACCAAGCGAGATTGCAACTCTTTATTTAATCCAGCTTTAATGTCTCTTCAGTGATATTTTCTTCTTTTGGGTGGTCTTGTATAGTTTTACAATTCATGAGCATCTGTATTTTATTTTTTTGATACTATTATAAAAGTATTTTTATTTCAATTTCTGAAGGCTTATTGCTAATGTGCAAAAAGATGATTTTAAATATGTTGACCTTGAATTCTGTAGTAGTATTACACTCAATTATTGGTTCTGGTAGTAATTTTTGTAGATTTTATAGCATTTATTTACATAATTATGTGACCCACTGAGAAAGTCTGTCCTTGCTGTCTGACCTGGGTGCATTTCACTGCAGGTTCTTTATTGTTCTGATTGCAGTCTGTAACGCCAAGATGAACAGTAATGGTTAGAGCAGATATCCTTGGCCATCTTTGTGTCTTAAATGGAATACATTCAGTCTTTTGTCAAAGTTGTTTCCATAGTAATATTAGTTAAGAATTGATCAAATGGGCTTGAGAGATAGCTCAGCATACTTGCAGAGGACTAGATTTGGTTCCTAGCACTTGAGCAGTTCAGAACTAGCTCTCACTCTAGCTCCAGCGGATCTTTCTCCCTCTCCTGAGTACCTATACCACAGATAATAATTTTTAAAGAGTTGACTAATTCTAGTTAGTATTGTTGTAAGAAATGAAAGAAAAAATAGGGGTTGGAAATGGCTTTGTAGGTAAAGCATTTCCTGTGTGAGTGTGAGGGGCATGGGTTTGAATCCCCAGCACCCACAGAAAGCTGGGTATGCTAGGTTATGTCTGTGATCCAGTGCTCATACGGCAAAACGGGAGGCAGAGTACACAATGGCAAACAAAGACACCATGTGTGGGAGGTGAAACCTCACATCAAGGTTGTCCTCTGACCTCTATATGTGTGCTATGGCACATATGAGAGCATACTTGCATACTTGGATGTGTGTGTATCTCCCCTGCCCCACATACACATTAAATACACACCAGGGGTGGGGAGGGGGGATGGAAAAAAATTAAATACTGGCCAGGATGATGGATGCTCGTCAGATCTATACTCAGGAATTACCAGAGAGAGGCTACAAACTATGTTAGTTCTACAGTTTTAAAGGCAAACCCCACAAAGCTCTGTTCTTTCTGCTTTTGTCCAGTCTGGGGCAGGCATGCATCTTGGCAACCATTTGGAACAGTTTATAGTTAGCAGCTGTTTTCTGGATGGTGTCTGTCAGCCAAGTGGAAATCTGCTGAGACAGATATAGACTGGGCACAGAAGTTACAGTTTAGGAATGTAAGGGAAAATCTTACATTTGGAATGTTCAGGCCCATAGTCCTTGTAGTTGGTGGAGGGAGGCATACCAAGGAGGGGCAGGTTGCATAATCACACCCTCAGGAAGAAACGGTGGGGAAGGTAAGAAACTTAGGCTGTACTTATCTGGAGTCCATTTGACCTGTGAGAAGTGGTTCCAATTTGTATGACTTCTTCAATTCCCTGGAGCTTACATAAGTTTTTTAGCTTACAAAAAGAGATAAAAGTTTTATCTAATGCTATATTAGCATTACCACTATTTGTAACCTGTTCTAAAATCCACAATGTGGAAAAATCAGCTAGCAGGTGGCTGTAAAACATCTGGAGTAGACTCACTCATGCCTTAGAGTCGGCAAAAGCTATGTCCTGACTTTAAAGTCCTGACAGTTCTTTTCTCTCTCCAGGGAGTTGGATATGTGTGGATTTGACAGAGGGGTTTTTAACCTGAGGAGGAGCACTTTTAAGTCTATACTTTGAAGATAACAAAAGGAAAATAGAAATCTTGAGCTTGTGACTGGTAGTAGAAGTACTAGTGCTGTAACAGCTTACCAGACCCCATTGATCAGTGCCAAACTCTGGCATTTTGAATTCTTAATAGAACAATAGCGTAAAGAGGAGGGAGGAAATGGGAAACATTCTTTATTACTTAACTCTCTTTCTTATTCTTCTACAACTTGTATTACATACCTTAAAACATTCTCTTAAACATGCCTCAGACCTTTAGACACCTTAGACCACGTTCTTAGATCCTGAGAACTTACATAAACGTAAAGCCTTTTAATTTCATCTAGTCCTTTACCAGAGACACAAGTAGTTGTTATTGAGAGCGGTCATTGCAAAGCAAGTTCTTTTAAATAAAGGAATAGTAAAACAAATTACATTTGAAACTTTAGTCTTTAATATAAAGTCTGTTAGCAAGACAAACCTGTCTGCCTTTCTCAGCAGAAGATCTAGTAACTCTAGGAAAAAACAAGGCCTGATTTTTACATGTGAAATGAACTTATAAGGTGGCTGCAGCCTCTAGGAAGGAGCTGATTGCCTGCTGCTGTTAAGAGGATAACTTATAGTAGGAAGTTTGATCCAAATGGCCTATGTAACAATTAAAATGACAGAGACATACCCACTACCTAGTTGGTTGCCATAAGCTCATGTGGTCTCAATGGCTTCATTGGTGGCAGTGGTCAGTATTCATCTGTCATACAGGATAGCATTGGCCTTTGGCTGCCAGACCCAGGTCCGAGAGATTTTCCTGTAGATGAGGAACGTGAGAGGCCGACCTTTCTTTGACCAAGCAGAGTAAAGCAGTCAATCCAACAGTGTTTACAGCCTTGTGCAGAGTCCTGGCAACAGGCCAGGCATAGGGAAGTTTTTCTCAGTGATTAGGGTTACTACAGCTCAGGTGGGATAGTGGGTGTCCCGTTGTATTTGGAGACCTTAGAGTTCCTTCTAATTTCTCATACAATGGAAAGCTTTTTAAAGAAACATTTGAAATGCCATAGTCAGCAGATCTCTGAAGAATTTGAGGACCATCTATTAAATTTACTTGTGTTAGGTTTACCTTGAGAGCCTTGAGCTTTAGGAGGCTAAATAAAGGTTCTCCCATAATTAATTACATTTGAACTTAGCATGACTCTTAAGTATAGTTCTGACCGTTAGCGTCCATGTCTTAACCATCTTTAACAGTTTATAACAAGTTAGTAGCTTTTATAAGATTAGGATTTTACAGCTTTATCTCTGTTAAGCTTGATCCTTATAAGATAACACTTTCTGAATTGAAGCTCTTTTAATATAAAAATAAATCTTTAAATCACATAGTCCATAGTGTACCACTTCAGAATATTACAGTTTCTTGTATGACTCAGTTTATCAAAATATCGAAGGCTTAACAAGGTTATTGAAGACAAGGTGGTTAGACCTACATCTGCAGATCAGTCTCTGAAAGCCTGGATAGACTTTAGGTAAGAAGAGACATTCTGTGAGCTCTTTGCCAGACTGCTTAGTTCATTATCTTGCTGCATGATAAGATAGGAATATCCTAGTTTCTGGTGTTTGCTTATAGTGGTGGCCACAACGTTAGCCATTTATTTATTTATTTATTTATTTTAAGATTACATATTAATAAGGGCATAATATAAAACATTTTATAAATGTCCCATAGCCTTATAAATTTAAATATTTTAAAAGCTGATCTTTAAAAAAAAAAATCCAGTTTTTAAAATTTATATTTCCTTTTAAAGAAATTTAAAATCTAAACTGTAGGCTCCTACAATATCAAAAATAGAGTACCCTATTTTACTTCAAGTGGGAAGAAACAGGGTATAACCACAGTAAGGCAAAACCAAATTTCAGCAGTGTGTACAGTTCAATGCTTAATATCTGGTATTCATTTAGTCTCTGGGCTTCCCCAGTGGAGCTTAGGTACCTCTCCGGCCCCAGCCTTGGCAATGCATACAGCCTGTCTTCTATGCTCCATCTGGCTTCATTTTATTATGGCTGTTGTTTCTGGTGGCCATCACGTGGCACAAGCATTTTCAAAACTGCTGGGGTCCCTCTCCCTGACTTTTTAAAGAAACTTCAGCCCTGCCACACACTGCAAAGTCTCAGCTGCTCTTCATGACCCCCTTTTGACTTTAAAACCAATAATACCACCAGGGTGACTCTACATTATAACATTAGGTTACCAGCACAAGGTACTTTCTTGAATATAAGTGCATGGAGATGCAGCTTTAATACCTTAAGAAGGCATTGTTTTAAATGTTATTTTTCATAAACTTTGTATTTTATGACTTTGTTTTCAGGGCAGGAATTATCATATAAAAATTCATCCTAGTTCAAAATATCTTGGAGACCTCCTTGGTTGGTGTCTACCATGTGGACACCTTTCCATCACGACAGTGGTGAAGTCTCATGACATTCACCTTCTTCAGCTCTAGCAAAGATGGCTGCCAGCCATGTGGCTGCTTCCGTCCTGACTTAGGACAGCAGATTAGATGATGGCAAGCCATATGTTGCTTATATCCCAAAATGGTGCCACTACACATGGTTCCTTTAAGATACCTATGTATAGATTTTTTTTAACTTTCAACACTCTGTTACAATACAGTTTTAAGTTAACCTTTTTGTTGCAATTTTAGCCATACTCAATAAACTTACAAATCTTGAGATAAGGTTTATATCTTAGCAAAGGTGTTAGGCAGTAAATGAAACCAGTAGTCTACTTTTTGGCTATTTTTCTTTTCCCCATCACAGAATCAGGTGCCTTGCCTGACACAGGACATAGAGGAAAATGCTTTTAAATAGGCACGGTTGGGTTTAGAGAAGGGGAGCCATAGTCCAACTCCAGAGCTAGCTTTTCAATGAAGTAGAGCAGCATAAATAAAATGTTAATGTTGCCCACACCCAGAAGACATTAGAGTCCCTGATAAACTGAATCGAGTGACGAGAAAGCTCAGAGATAAATTTTTAGCCCTGGCCATCAGAGTAGCCATGGCAAACAGCTTTAGTGTTGGTGGCAGCAGAGATAGCAAAAACAAAACCAATAGTACACACAGAACACAGAAAAGCCCATGTACTCAAAGGGAACCAGTAAGAAACAAAATGTGATCACCATCATTCATACATTCATCTGACCCTGACTCATATTTTTCTTGGCTACCATGTTTGCAACAAAACTTACAAACATACCAGAAAACACACAAACAGGCAGACAAAGTTTTCCAAACAGAGGGAACCAGGCAGGTGACATCTTGCTTCATGACATGAGCCAGAGTGTATTTGGATCCTGTTAAACCCATCTACATCCCAGATTGGGATCCCACAGCACATAAACAGACTGTGACTTTCTTGGGGAGACCTCTGTAGATGGCTGGGCTGCTGCTTTTCTCAGCACTGCAGTTCACTCTGGTAGTCCAGGAAAACAACAGCACTGTGAGGAGCATTGGAACATCTGAAGGTGTGCACCTCCTGAGGTGGCCAGCCCTTCAGCACTGTAGTTTGTAGTGAAGATCCTGCTTTAGAATTTGCATAAGGGGTGGTCTGTCTGATCTCATTGGAGGCCTCCAGAAAAACGTTAATTTCATTGGGAGAAAATAAGATCACTACCACAGATCTTGGACTAGATTTGAAGCATGCTTTATTTCAAATTATTGTCCCGATGAACACTTAGACAGATACATACCAGGATTCTCTGAAAATGGCTGTGTATCACCTTAGACCTGTGCTAATAAAGGCAATATCCATAAGACTATGTACTTTTTGCCTTTGTCCAAGCAGGGGCAAACATATATCCTGACCCACTTCCTGCCTATTTTCCTCCCGCCTACATGTGACCAAGCATACCCTGTGGTATATCCTGTGCAGTTGGGGCAACTTACTTTGGTGGCTTGTTATCTTTCATGAATTCCAGCCCAGTAAGTTATCTGTTCTTGGGCAAATGGGGTTTACAGGTTAGAGACATTTTTGTTTCATAGATCTCTTAAGCACATTAATTAAAACTTAAAATATAACTTTAGTCCTTACAGTGTGTTAAGTTTGGTGGTGGGAATTTGTGGTTTAGTTTTCTGAAATTTTTTCAATGTTTGTTTCTTGCCTGGGGAGTTATTTTTCTGCTGCCTAAGTTGTACTTAAGTTTTCCTTCTATCTGCATAAATGGTGTAGTTTTGTGCTTTGGGGGGTAAAACAGTTGTTTTCACTTAGCTTGAACAGGATATGTGTACTTTTGATAATGGGTAATTAATCTTAATACCAACTTTTTTTTTTTTTTTTGGTTTTTCGAGACAGGGTTTCTCTGTGTAGCCCTGGCTGTCCTGGAACTCACTCTGTAGACCAGGCTGGCCTCGAACTCACAAATCCACCTGCCTCTGCCTCCCAAGTGCTGGGATTAAAGGTGTGTGTTTAGAATTAGCCAGCCGGACTCAGTTTAGATGATCCTAATTTTGTTGACAGCATCCAGAGCATCATAATCAGGAGCCAATTGAACGTACACCTTCTTCTCTCCATTAGACTTTATCAGGGTATTGACTTTGGCCGCATCAGTATCATAGTGTTTCATCATAGCCTGTTTGATCTGTTGCTAATTGGCCTGGACATCCACAGTGAACACAAGTGTGTGTTCAATCTTCTTCCCATCTTACTTAGTGATTGGGGAATTTGATGATGGCGTAATGATCAGGCTTGTTTCTCTTAGGCGTACTCTTTGGAGGGTATTAGGCTGGAAGGTGGGTGATGTGTGTGGATCTTCTTTTTGTGGTTGTGGACCCTTTCAGCACACCTTCTTGGCTTTCAAGGCCTTCACTTGGCTTCGGTTTTAGGAGAGGCAGGAGTTTCCTTCTTTGCTTTCAGTGCCAACTTCGATATAAACATTATTTTACTGTAAATTTTATCATAATTATTATGGTATCAGCACCTCTTACCTAAAGTACCTACAGTAATTTATCTTAAAACACTTCAAAGTCTGTTATTAACATTATAAATTGTGTTTCCTAATATTTAGGGAATGATAAGCATTCAGATATATTTTTTCAGTGTTTCTACAACACTAATGATGTTGGCAAGAATGTCTTTATAACTTAGCTTCACTGTCCCAGTCATGGAATTTGAGCCAGCAAGCTTGCTGTGTTTCTGCAGGAACAATTCCTGGCAGTGTAGTTCCTCTCCACTCACCTTCTCCTTTTTCTTCTTACCCCTTCCCCTTCTCTTCCATCCCTGCACCCCATCTATGCTTGGAAAATCAGTAGGGGGGAGACAGAGCGAGCAAGCGAGCGAGCGAGCGAGCATGTGTGCATGTGACTTACGTGTTATCTCAAAAGCATTATTCTAACATATGTGTGAGATAAGTTCCTTTATGAGTCACCCAGTTCATTAACAAAGGTTTTGGTCTTGTTTTTTAATCTAGGTCTTAGCTAATGGAGTGTGTGACGGAGGACACTCTTGTCAACTCTCTGTGCCTGGTTAATCAGGGTATCTTATTCCTTTGATGTTCTCTCATTCCTGTGGAAAGATTTCTCAACCTTACAGTTTGAGATCTCTCCTAACTCTTTGGTTATAACTGATGATATTTCTATCTAAATACAGTATGTAGGACTTCGTGGGAAACAATAAAAACAGGTCAGATGTTTCAGGTGATGCTTTAAATTTAAGGTTAACTTCTTGTCTAAGTCTGCTGACTTCTGAAAACACTGGCATTTTGTTCTGTTTTTCCCTCTCATTATACTAACTGTAATGATGGGTTCTGTGCCATAGATATCACATACCACCTTTTAAAAATGGAGAGTGCATTGCTTTTCTTAAGACCATATTGATCATTGACTTTTAAAGTAAGTTGGTCTATACCATGCGTCTTTCTTAATACTTCATTTTTAAGATGGTTTTATTATGTGTATGTGTGTAAGTATATTTTCCTACCTCTATTAATCAAGAAGAGTACCTAAAAATAGTTTTCAGAGGAAATATTTATATTAAGGACTTTGATTTTAAACATATGTTTATATAAAGTATAATGAATTAAATAAAACAGTGATCATTTTCTAATTTACAATGTGGAATAAAAACCAATTATTTTATGAATCTTAAGCTTTTGTTTTCTACAATAATGAAACAGACTTATTCTTTTTTTGTTTTTTTTTTTTTCTTCACGACACAGATTTATTCTTAAAACTAAAACTACATTAAACTTAATCATGGGTGATTTAAGTTTCTAAATGCATTGAACTGCACTTGGGGTTCATTATACAATTATATGCAGTCTTTAGAATTGAAAGGGAAAGACCCACCAGGATGTCCATATCTGTCATCCCAGCACCTGGAAAGTTGCAGCAAAAAGATTGCCATCAGTTTCTGAACTACATAAAGACTGTGTGAAGAAACCAAAATGAAAATTAAAAGACAATTTTTTAAAAAATTTTTTGAGATAGGGTCTCATTGTAGATCAGGCTGGCCTCAAAAATCACAGAGACCTGCCTTTGTCTTCTCCTCTTCTTCCTGAGTGCTGGGATTAAAGGTATGTGCCAATTTTAATTAAAAGCATGTTTTGATTTAGTTCTAATGTTTTGAATTTAAAAGTCTTTTAGAAGGTTAACTTGTTGGAATTAGGTATATCGTTGCCTAATATCTAGGTAAATTCTATCTATCTTAATACTTACAGCTGACTTTGTATGCACTATCATTTAAATTTCAGTTGTATTTTACATGCTATACTTTTTCTCCCCCCTTCCCCCACTGAATTATCTAGCCTTAGCCTTACACTGGCGTTGGATGAGGATCTGCCTCATCCTGTACAGCAGTTTGACTGCCAGCCTGTGATATCATTGTTCAGTTTTGCTTTATTTCATACCTGCTATTCAGCAATTTATACTATAGGAAACTCCTTTTGGTTTGATTGTTTGTTTGTATGTTTTTAAGGCTGGGTTGGAACTTACTATATAGCCAGGGGAGACCTTGAACTTCTTATTCTCCTGCCTCTATATCCTAAGTGCTCAGATTACAGGTATGGACGAGCCACTACACCTAGGTAATATGGTTTTAGGGAATAAACCTAGGTCTTTGTATATATTATATAAGTATTTTACCAAGTGAGCTACATCACCAGGCCAAAATCTTAATGTTAATAATTCTCCAAGGATTCTAATCTTAAAGATGCAACTTAACCGACAGAATCCATAAACTCTTATGAAGGGAAAGACTGTCCATGTGTCCTTTAATCAGCCGAGCGTGCTGGTTACTGAAAGATTGAAGGCCGTGGGGTTGCCACTCTTGGAACAGTTTTATATTAGTTTTCTGTTCCTGTTCCTGCAGCCCAGGAGGTGTGAGAGAGGGCAAGTCTAAGCATGACATTTTATTTTTCCTCTTTGTCTATTACATTCACTGAAGTTTCCCCTCCTTCTCTCCTCCTAATTCCTTTACCCACCCCACCCCTTTTCACCACTCTCCCATTTCCGTTCAGAAAAGGGTAGCCCTCCTAGGAATATAAACAAACATGGCCTATCAAGTTGCAATAAGACTAGGCAGTCCCTGTGTATTAAAGCCGGACAAGGCAACCCAGTGGGAGGAAAGGGGTCCTAAAAACAGGCAAAAGAGTCAGAGATATCCCCACCCCAACCCTGCTTCCACTGTTAAGAGTCCTGCAAGAAGACCAAGCTACACAACTGTACCATATATGCAAAGGGTCTAGGTCAGACCCAGCAGGGTTCCTGATTGTCAGTTCAGTCTCTGAGCCTCTATGGGCCTAGGTTAGTTGATTCTGTGGGTTTTCTTGAGGTGTCTTTATCCTCTTTGGCTCCTAGGATCTTTCCTCCCCCACTTTTGCAGGATTCCCCAAACTCTGCCTCATGTTTGGATGTGGATCTCTGCATCTGTTTCCATCAGTTGCTGGATGAGGCCTGATTACCTTTCTATCATCCTATGCTTGTATCTATGAGTCTAGCAGATTATCTTTAGGAGCCATTTTGTTGACTCCCTCCCTCCCTCCCTCCCTCCCTTCTTTTCTGTGGTGGTGTTTGGTTCTATTGTAGGTGTGTGGGCTATCTAACCTCTGGTTCCTGGCCCTCCAGGCAGTGACAGGGTGGGTTCCCTCTCATTGCCTGTGTCTCAAAGCTGGACCAGTCTTGGTTGGGCATTCCCAAGTTTCTGCACCACCTTTACCCCAGCACATCTTGTAGGCAGGGCAATTTGTAGGTCGAAAGGTTTGAGGCTGGGATAGTGTCCCAATCCTTCCATTGGAAGTCTTGTCTGGTTACAGGAGATGGCCAGTTCAAGTATCTCCTCTTACTCTAGAAGTCTTAGCTAGGGTCACCCTCTTAGATTCCTGGGAGTGTCCATTGGAATAGGTTTCTACCTTGCTCTTGAAATGCCCCTCGATTCTAGTTGTATCTCGCAGTGTTTTCTCCCTCCATCTTCCCTCAACCTGATGCCTCCTGTTCCCATCCCCACCCACTCCTAGTCCATCTGTGATATCTGTTCTGTTTTCTTTTCCCTGGGGAGATTCATGCATCCCTCCTTGAGCCCTTCTTGTTACATTGCCTCTCTAGGTCTGTGGATTGTAGCGTGATTGTGCTTCACAGCTAATGTCCACTTTAAGTACATGCCATGTTTGTCTTTCTGAGTCTGGGTTACTCCCAGGATGATTTTTTTTTCCTTCTAATTCCAATGATTTTCCTGCAAATTTCATGATGTATTTTTTTTTTTTTTAACAGCTGAGTAATACTCCATTGTGTAAATGCACCACATTTTCTTTATCCATTTTTCACTGAAGGTCATCTTAAGTTGTTCCCAGTTTCTGGCTATTATGATAAAGCTGCCATGGACATGTTGAACACAAGTGTTTTTGTGGAAGTATGGAGCATCTTTTGGCTGTCTGCCTAGGAGTGGTGTTAGCTAGGTCTTGACGTAGATTTGTTTCTCAGTTTTCTGAGAAACTACTACATTAATTTCCAAAGTGGCTGTACAAGTTTGCACTTACACCAGCAATAGAGGAGTGATCCCCTTGTTCTACATCCTTGCCAGCATGTGCTGTCACTTGAGTTTTTGATCTTAGTCATTCTGACAAGTATAAAATGGAACTAGAGTCATTTTCATTTTCATTTCCCTGATGGCTAAGGATATTGAACATCCCTTTTTAAGTGCTTCTCAGCTCTTTCAGATTCCTCTGTTGAGAATTGTCTGGTTAGATTTGTACCCCATTTTTAAATTGGGTTAGTTGGTTAGTTGATATCTAGTTTCTTGATTTTATATTTATATATATATGTGTGTGTGTGTGTGTGTGTGTGTGTGAATGAAATTAGCCCTTTGTCAGAGATAGAGTTGGTAAAATCTCCCATTCTATAAGGCTGCTGTATTTTCCTATTGATGGTGCCTTTTGTCTTACAGAAGCTTTTCAGTTTCATGAGGTCTCATTTATTAATTGTCTGTCTTAGTGCCTGCACTATTGGTGTTCTGGTCAGGAAGTTGTCTTCCTTTACCGATGATATGCCCTTGAATTTGGTGCATAGATGATCAGAGTTAAGATATCATCTTGATGGAGTTTCCTTTAATGAGTATGAAGTGTCCTTCATCTCTTTTAATTAATTTTGGTTGAAAGTCTATTTTGTTAGATATTATAATGGCTATATTTCCTTGCTTCTTGGGTCCGCTTGCTTGGAAAATCATTTTCCATCCCTTTACTCTGAGGTAATGTCTATCTTTGATATTGAGGTATAAAACTGCCATGCTTTAAGTGTGAGTTCCACTTAGCAAAAGTCTGAAAGAACTGTAAGCATTACTCAGGATTCTTTTTTTCTAAGGCATTTCTTTTTCAGTCAGCTCTTGAGGGACTAGGTGTCCCTAGTCACAGTCACTCACTGGAATGAAGCTTGCATCTAAAAAACAAAAACAGAATAAATCTCCTGGTAGCCAAGAAAATTTAGGTTGCTCTCTGCATCCAGGTGCACATACAGCGGGTAAAAAGAATTATTTATCTCATCTTCATTTTTTTTTTCTTCTGTTTTTAAAACTGTCTGGTGCTGGAGAGGGCTAGCAGGTTAAGAACACTTGTGTTCTTTCTGAGAATGCAGGTGTGGTTCCCAGCATACACACTGGGTGGCCACAGTGGTTCACTCCAGGGGATCCAGTGCCTTCTCTGGCTCCTGAGGCCACCTACATACATACCACTTGGAGCCTTGGTAGGGCATGGTGGTGGTGGTAGGCACACAAAAGTAAAGATAAATCTTTTTAAAAGTTAGAATCATTTTTCTTTAAAATATTTTGTGCTAAGGTTGTTACTTAGAAGCACCCATGTAGTTAACCTGTCAGTTTTAATTTTAGTCTAGTAAAATATTGATTTTGGATCTTTCTATTGTACAAAAGACTAATGGAAATAATTTGATATGTTTGCCAACTAGTGATTGTTTAAAAGATATTTGGAGCATATATGGAGGCTCACGCCCATAATCTCACTACTTGGGAGGCTGAAGCAGGAAGATTGCCACAAGTTAAGATCAAAAGAATGAAAACCTGTCTCAGGGTTAGCATGGGTATCTATTTGATGTATGAGGTCAACATTATTATTTAAATAAACTAATGTTTATATTCATATTTTAAATCTCTAAAATGCCTTCCATACTTTAATAGAAAAGGTGTATTTTTGATGAAACCCTGTCTCAGGAGAGAAAAAAATATGGTCCTGTCAGGTTTTGTACATGTGCTTATAGGTATACAATACAAACTGAACTTTCAAAGTAGATGTGATGTCACACTGTTAATTCTTTTGCTTTTGTTTTTTTTTAATGTAGTTTCCATGTGTTCATCATGATGGGAGCATGTGTGGGAATCCAAGGATAGTTACCACGTGGTTCCTCGGCATGGAACCCAGTCCTCAGGCTTGGTGGCAACTGTCTTCTTAGCCACTGAGCCATCTTGTTGTGTCTTGGTTGATTTTTCAGTGCTGGACTCAGCCCATAGAATTTTCTCTGTTGAGACTGACTCACAGTTTGGCAAATCCTGCTTCAGAATAAGACTCCTCCAGCTAATGCTGCCATATGCTTCCAGCAGGAAAATGCCACACTTGTGACAGAAAGGAAGCTCTTTGCCCCTAAACTGAAACTAGCCCTTAAGACTGGCCTTGGAGAGGAAGAAAAAAACCAAAGAATACACACAGTTGCTGGGTAGGGGACAGAGATGATATGGAGATAAATGAGAATAGAGTTGAGGTGTCTTGTAAAACTGTAAAGCCATTTTCTGCTTCAAAGTTTCTAACTCTAAAGAACAGAAGGGAGCCTTCTACACCTCCTCTGTCTTCAAGTGATTTCATGTACTTTGAGGATAGAGAAAGAAATAAAGATCAAATCTCCCCTTAATGAAAAAATAAGAAGTGGAGGTGGGTGAGAATTTGAGAGAAAGCAGTTGCATCAGATTTAGATTTATATGACATATTCATTGAATGATGACTAAGTTTTTCATAGTTCTGTTAATAATGAGGAAGCATTTTCAGTGTCTTGGATTTACAATAATAAGGATTGAAGAAATTATCTAGATTTTGAAAGCATGATTAGTAAGAAAAAGAAGTGAACAACAACAGACTCATCACTGAAGCTCTGAGGATTTCTTTTTCTACAAAATAGCTGTTCAATTATTCTTCAGATCTCCAAAATAAGAGAGCTGTTATTTTATAGGTCTAACATATTTACATCATGGTCCAGGGAAGTGGTACAGTAGGTAAGTGTTTGCCATGCAGATGTGAGAGTCTGACTTTAGTTCCTTGCCTGTGATTCTAGTCAGAAAGATAGATCTCTGGGGCAAGCATGGAGCTCCAGGTTCAGAGAGAGAGAGAGAGACAGAGACAGAGACAGAGACAGAGACACCCTGCCTTACAGGGGAAGCACTGGGTGTCAACCTCTGGCCCCCACGCACAGGTGTGAATATGTGAACACATATGGAAACATACACAAAATCACACATTGTTATTAAGAAGTTGTATGGTGATTACTGAACAGAATTCTAGAAAGTACACTATTGCTGATTTCTCCTGCGTGGGTGCTTTGGATAGCAATGTTTCTTTTTTTGTTTTTGTTTTTGTTTTTCGAGACAGGGTTTCTCTGTATAGCCCTGGCTGTCCTGGAACTCACTCTGTAGACCAGGCTGGCCTCGAACTCAGAAATCCACCTGCCTCTGCCTCCCAAGTGCTGGGATTAAAGGTGTGCGCCACCACTGCCCAGCGGATAGCAATGTTTCTAAAATAACAGTAAGAGTTCAGGCCCTCACCACAGTTTAACCTTATCCTTTCTCTTTTTGTGAGACAGGTTTTCACGTAGCCTCCCATGCTCCCCAGCTCTTTGTGTTGCTGAGGATGATCTTGAGCTCTTAATCTTCTCACTGATACTGGGCACCTATTACCCTGCCCAGTCAACCTCAGTTTTTGCTTTAAAAATTATGTGTATATGTATATGTCTTTGTGTGAGTTTGTGTGTGTGTGGGTTCAGTGCCTGAAAAGCCAGAGAGGGCATCAGCTCCCTTACAGCTGCAGTTATGTGGGTGTTAGGAACTGAACTCAGGTCCTCTGCATGGTCTTAACTGCAGAGCCATCTTTCTGGCCTCCCAGTCTCAGGATTCTTATTGTGATGTCTTAGATAATTTATCAGTAAGTTGTCTTATTCAAGTCCTTATCCTGAGCATTTAGCCCAGTTGCAGGTCACATAAAAGCAGTAAATAGGTGTCTGTTAACATTATTATTGAAGAGTCCATAGAAAGTAACAGTATTTTTCATCATTAAAGAACTTACCATGACTGATTTGGACACAGTGGCTTTGTATGAACTTCTGCAATTTTCTCATGTGCTATACTGAGATTGGAGGATGGAGGCCTGGAGTAGTCCAAGACAGCCTGGGAACAGCTTCACTAACCTACCCTCCTGAGAGTTTCTCATGTGCTCACTCTTCCTCTCGCCCTCTCCAGAGTCTCACTACCTTGCCCTTGCTGGCCTGAATTCACTAGATAAACCAGTCTGGTCTCAAACTCAGGTCTGCCTGCTTCTGCCCTCTGAGTGCTGGCATTAAAGGCAGTGCTACCATGCCTAGCTATATTCTCCAGTCTCTTATTACATCCTGACTTGTGCTTATCTTTGTGGCAATATAAATTCATTTTAATTTCTAATTTAAAATTAGTCTTTTCCTTTTTGTGAGACAGGCTCTCATGTAGTCTAAGATTGTGATAGTATATTATTAATATTGGCAGTAGCTTTATTTGAAATGTATACTTTATAAATGTATTATATTGAGAACATTTTAAATATAGTACTCAAGTGGTTTTCCTATTAAGAAAGTTAGGATTTTTCTTAATTAAAAATTTCATTTTCTTTCAAACTCTCAAGCTAGACTCTTTACCATATGTGTGTGTGTATTTATATATAAATGAATGAAATTATTTGGCTTATTCTACACTTTGTGTGTATATGTATGGTACTGGGGATGGAGGTCAAGCTCCACCTGCATTGCTTTACCACTGAGCTGGAATCCCAGATCTTGGTCATACTGTGTAGTCCAGGTTGGTGTCTGCCTCATTGTCATTCTGCCTCAGTCTCCTCACTGTTTGGTTATAGGCTTGTACTGTTATGCCATGCTCAGGAGACATCATCTCCAATATAAATAGCCACCTGATTTTTCTCTTCCTGTCTACAAAGAGCCGCAGCAAACTTAGTCTACATAATACAAATCATATACATTGACACAAATTCTAATAGAACTGTTAAAACTAGCATTTCAACATCTTCAGAAGTTTGAATTAAGTCAGAGGGAACATTAATATTCTAAAATAGGGCTGCCATGGTAGCATATTCACCTTTAATACCAGCATGTGGGAAACAAAGGCAGGCAGGTCTCTGTTGTGAGTTTGAGGCCATCCTGTTCTACATACCAAATTCCAGGATATCCAGGGCTATATAGAAAGATCCTGCCTCAAAAAAGAAAACAAATTTTATACTAAGAAGAAAAGAGATACTGACACGGTTAGTTTCCATTGTCAGCATAACCAGTAGTCACCTGTGAAGCAGAGAGGACATTATTGGAATTGCCTTCATCATATTAGGCTGTTATCACATGTGCTGATCATGTAGAAGGGACCCAGCCCCGTATTATGAGTAGTAACATCCCGAGGCAGGTGAGTCCGGGTATATAAGAAAGGTAGCTGCGTATAAGTAGCAAGCCAGTAAGCAGTACTCCTTTACCGTGTCTGCTGCAGTTCCTGCCTCTGGCTTCCTACCTTGTGTCCTGGCTTCCTTGGATGATGGACATCCAGGGAATAACGTATAAGCTGAAACTCCCCATGTTGCTGTCCATCACAGTAGCAGAAACCAGACTTGAACAGGTATATTTTAAAAAGTCTATTCTTATGAAATAGTTTTTCTATACTTCTGGCAAAGTAGTCTTTATATAAAGACTTTATACTTTTTGTATAAAGTTAAGTCTTTATAACTTAAAACTTCATTGTCTATATAATTAGTTGCCTATAATTTAAAAAATGACAACTTTTTAGTTCAGGAAACTCAACCTATGCTAAACATAATGAGCTATAAAATACGAAAGGTGTTACAGATTTAACAGTGGAACTATATCAACAGTATTTAGATACTTAATAATTTTATATTAACATTGAATACTTCACCAGCTTTTAAATAGCAAAATCAAAAGATTCTCCATTGTCAAGAAGTAGTTTTATGATTGATCACTCATCTGCTAAAATAATATATTGTTGCTGATCAAAAAATACTTTTGGGGGTACTGGAGAGATGACTCAGTGGTTAAGATCATTTGCTGCTCTTGTAGAGGACCCACATGCAGTTTATAATTGCTTATAACTCCAATTCCAAGGAATCTGATGTCTTCTGGCTCCTGAGGCACTTGCCTGCCCATGGTGCACATACATATATACACTCAGACACAATCATTAAAAGAAAGGAATCTTTTAGCTACTTGTAGGTATTTTTTTTTTTTCCAAAAGATTTATTTATTTTATGTATGTGAGTACACTGTTGCTGTCTTTAGACACACCAGAAGGGGGCATTACTGTACTGGCGAGTTTTATGTGTCAGCTTGACACAAGCTGAAGTTATCACAGAGAAAGGAGTTTCAGTTGAGAAAATGCCTCCATGAGATCCAGCGGTAAGGCATTTTCTCAATTAGTGATCAAGGAGGGAGGGCCCCTTGTGAGTTGTACCATCTGTGGGCTGGTAGTCTTGGGCTCTATAAGAAAGCCAGTTGAGCAAGCCAGGAGAAGCAAGTAAGCAAGCCAGTAAGTAATATCCCTCCATGGCCTCTGCATCAACTCCTGCTTCCTGACCTGCTTGAGTTCCAGTCCTGATTTCCTTTAGTGATGACCAGCAACATGGAAGAGTAAGCTCAATAAACCCTTTCCTCCCCAACTTGCTTCTTGGTCATGATGTTTGTGCAGGAATAGAAACCCTGACTAAGACAATTACATGCTTGTGAGCCACCATGTGGTTGCTGGGTATTGAACTCAGACCTTTGGAAGAGTAGTCAGTGCTCTTAACCACTGAGCCATTTCTCCAGTCCTACTTGTAGGTATTTTTACATGACTCAGTAGTTTAAAAAAGCAAAACAAAACCACACAAGTAGTTTGTTTAAATTTTCTGCCACCTGGGAACTTTAGAAAAACATTCACAATATACATACACATACACATTCTGCCCACAACTCTGTGTGGATATGGAAAAGAAGGTATGTTAAGTCATTTAGCTATCTTGGCATTTTTCTTAGATTGCAGTATATTTTGACTTTTGTAAGTCAACAAAAAGAAGTTATCAGTGGAAAATCAGTTTGAGGCTAAGGATATAGCTCAATTGGTAAGAGTGGTTGCCTAGCATGCACAAAACTTTAGGTTTAACTCTTAGCACTGCATAAAATGGATGTGGTTACACATCTTGTATAATCTTAAGAGGTGGATACAGGAGCGCCAGAGGTTCAAGATAATCCCTGGCTAATTGAAGGCCAGCCTGGGGCACAGGAGTCTCTGTCTCCAAATAGAAAAGAAAGGAGGCGGGGAGATTTGTTTTAAATGAATTTGGGTGAAAATGGAGACATTGAGAAATGAGAAGAGTCATTTTTTGCCTTCTAATGAGGTTTATGTTGAACTGTCTTTTTCATAAGTCAGCAAGCACCTGTAAAATAATATTTAAATTGAATATATTTCCGATTAATAATAAATTTCTTACTTTATTAGGAAACATTACAACTGTAGTATCTGATAACTGTTTTAGAAATCTTGCCTATTTTCTTTGTATTTTACAACTCTTTAATATAAAACAAAATATAATTTAAAACAGAAAAACAGGATAATTTATTTGTTTAAAACGAAAGACCCTAAGAAAACACAAATGACAGCCCAGGCTACTATACCCAGCAAAACTCTCAATCATAGATGGTGAAACCAAAAAATTCCATGACAAAACCAAATTTAAACAACATCTATCTACCAACCACCCAGCCCTACAGAGGATTCTAGAAGGAAAACTCTAACATATCGAGGATACCTACACCAAAGGAAAAGAACAAGAAATTAATCATCTGACAACAAAACCAAAAGGAGAGAATCACATACATGTAAAGCCACCTACAACAATAAACATAACAGGAACTAGCAGTCATCTATCTTTAATATCTCTCAATATCAATGGACTCAATTCTCCAATAAAAAGACATTAGCTAACAATTTGGATACACAATCAGGATCTAGCATTTGCTGCATACAAGAAACTTAATGACAAAGACAGACACTACCTCAGAGTAAAAGGCTGGAAAAAATGTCTTCCAAGCAGTGGTCCTAAGAAAGAAGCTGGAGTTGCCATTCTAATATCCAGTAAAATAGACTTTCAACCAACAGTTACCAAACGAGATGGGACAGACATGTCATATTCATCAAAGGAAACAATCACCAAGTCTTAGTTCTGGACATCTATGCCCCAAATACAAGGGCACCTACATTCATTAAAGAAATGTTACTAAAGCTAAAAGCACACATTGAACCCCACACAATAATAGTAGGAGACTTCAACACCCCACTCTCAACAATGGACAGATCATAGAAACAGAAACTAAACAGAGACACAGTAAAACTAATAGAGGTTACGAACCAAATGGATTTAACAGACATTTACAGAACATTTCAACCTAAAACAAAAAAAAAAGTATATACCTTCTCCTGGCCTCATGGTACCTTTCCCAAAATTGACCGTATAATCAATCACAAAACAAGCCTCACAGTTACAAAAGGATTGAAATAATCCATGCATCCTATCAGATCACCACGGACTAAGGCTAGACTTCAATAACTACAAAAACAACAGAAAACACACATATCCATGGAAACTGAATAACTCTCTACTCAATGATAATTTGGTCAGGGAAGAAATAAAGAAATTAAAGACTTCCTAGATTGTGGTGAGAATGATGCCACAGCATACCCAAACATATTATGGGACACAATATGAAAGCAGTGCTTAGAGGAAAATTTATAGGACTAAGTGCTCTCTTAAAGAAATTGGAGAGATCCTACACTAACAATTTAACAACACACCTGAAAGCCCTAGAACAGAGAGAAGCAAACATACCCAAAAGGAGTAGACCATAGGAAATAGTCAAACTCAGAGCTGAAATAGGAACAAAGAGAATGATACATAGAATCAACCAACCCAAAAGCTGATTCTTTGAGAAAATCAACAAGATAGATAAACCCCTAGCCAAACTAACTATAGGGTATGGGAGATAGTGTCCAAATTAACAAAATTAGAAATGAAAAGAGAGATATAACAACAGAAACTGAGGAAATTTAAAAAAATTATCAAATCATACTACAAAAGCCTATACTCAACAAAACTGGGAAATCTAGATGAAATGGATCATTTTCTAGGCAGATACTATGAACCAAAGTTAAATCAAGGGCCGGTAAATGATCTAAACAGGTCCTTATTCCCTAAGGAAATAGAAGTCATTAAAAGTCTCCCAACCAAAGAAAAAGCTCAGGGCCAGATGACTCCAGCACAGAATTCTACCAGACCTTCAAAGAAGAGCTAATACCAACACTCCTCAAACTATTCCATAAAGTAGAAACAGAAAGAACCCTACCTAATTCATTCTATGAAGCTATAGTTACTCGGATACCTAAACCACACAAAGACCCAACAAAGGAGAACTTCAGACCAATTTCGCCTATGAATATTGATGCAAAAATACTCAAAATTCAAGCAAACCAAATCCAAGAACACATCATCACTTACCACAATCAAGTAGACTTCATCCAAGGGATGCAATGTTGGTTCAATATACAAAAATCTATTAACGTAATCCACTATATAAACAGACTCAAAGAAAAAAAAAAACCACATGATCATCTCATTAGATGCTGAAAAAGCATTTAACAAACTACAATACCCTTTCATGCTAAAAGTATTGGAGAGATCAGAAATTCAAGGTGCATACATAAACTTAGTAAAAGCAATATGTAGCAAACCAACAGTCAATATCAAATTAAATGGAGAGAAACTTGAAGCAATCCCACTAAAATCAAGGACAAGACAAAGCTGCCCTCTCTCTCCTTATCTATTCAGTATAGTACTTGCAGTTCTAGCTAGAGCAATAAGAACAAGAGGAGACCAAGGGAATATAAATTGGCAAAAAAGAAGTCAAGGTATTACTATTTGCAGATGATATTTAAATGTATGTAAGCAACCCCAAAAACTTTACTAGAGAACTTCTACAGCTGATAAACACCTTCAGCAAAGTGGCTGAATACAAAATTAACTCAAACCAATCAGTAGCCTTACTTTATACAAGTGACAATTAGGCTGAGAAAGAAAAAAGGATAGTCACATAATATAAAATATCTTGGTGTGACCTTAACCAAACAAGTGAAAGATCTGTATGACAAGAACAGGTCTCTCAAGAAAGAAATCATAGAAGACCTCAGAAGATGGAAAGATCTTCCATGCTCATGGATTGGTAGGATTAACATAGTAAAACTGACCATCTTGACAAAAGCAATCCACAGATTCGATGGAATCCCCCATCAATTCCAACATGATCCTTCAAAGATATGGAAAGAGCACCTCTCAATTTCATATGGCAAAACAAAAAACGTGGGATAGTAAAAATAATTCTTAACAATAAAAGAACTTCTAGGGGACTCACTATCCCTGACTTAAAGCAGTACTACAGAGCAGTAGTGATAAGAACTGCATGATATTGGTACAAAGACAGACAGGTTGATCAGTGGAATAGAATTGAAGACCCAGAAATAAAACCATATACTTATGGACACTTGATATTCAGTGGAATAAGGAAAATATTTTCAATAAATGGTGCTGGTCTAATTGGCAGTCTGTATGTAGAAAAATGAAAACAGATTGATGTTTGTTACCTTGCACAGAATTCAAGTCCACGTGGATCAAGGACCTCAACATAAAACCAGATATACTGAATCTAATAGAAGACAAAGTGGGAAAGAGCCTCAAACTCATTGGAATAGGGGTGGGGTGGGGGACAGGAGAGAAGCCCTGAGGGCCAGCAGAATGAATGGAAATATGCAACCTAGAGAAGGGGAGGAGGAGAACCCTCTAGAACGTACCAGAGACCTGGGAGGTGAACGACTCTCAGGACTCAAAGGGAGGGACCTTAGATGAAGTGCCCAACAGTGGGGAGAGGGATCTCTTGAGTCCACCTCCAGTAGAAAGACAGGGCATCAAGTGGAGGGATGGGGTTGCCATCCCACAGTCAAAAATTCTGACACAGAATTGTTCTTGTCTAAAAGAACTGCAGGGACAAAAATGGAGAAGAGACTGAGGGAAAGGGTCCATCTCAAGGGGAGGCTCCAAGGCCTGACACTGTTATTGATGCTATGGTGTGCTTACAGACAGGAGTCTAGCATGGCTGTCTTTGAGAGGCCCAGCAAGCAGCTGACTGAGACAGAGGCAGATACTTACACCCAATCATTGGACTGAAGTTGGGGGTCCCTGTGGTTGAATTAAGGAAAGGTTGGAAAAAGCTGAAGAGGAGGGCAACCCCATAGGAAGACCAGCAGTCTCAACTGACCTGGACCCCTAAGATCTCTCAGACACTGAGCCACCAAGCAGGCAGCAGAGGCCTGCCTCGTCTGGCCTCAGTTGGAGAAGAGGTGTCTAAGCCTGGAGAGACTTGAGGCCCCAGGGAGTGGGGAGGTGTTGAGGAGGGTTTGGGGGTGGAGGTGAGGAATTGGAAACATTCCCTTGGAGAGGCAAAGAGGAACAGTAATAATAATTAGAAAACAATAAAAGTTAGCAACTATACTTGTAAGGTTATTGAGGTTAAATCTCACGCACCCCACGGCTGGACTCAGACTCCATGTGTAGCTAAGGATGACTTGATGTGCTCCTTCTGCCTCCGCCTCCTAATTGCTCTCACAACACACAGCACATTTGTAACTTTAGCTAGTATTACCAGATGGAAAGATGTTACAGTGACAGTTTTGATATTATTCAAATAGGTCCTTAAACTGGTAACGTGTGGATGCCTTTAGCATTTCAGTTTTGCAGATTTGGAGTATGTGGATGACCGGGTAATATGGGGTAAGACACTCAGGTAATACATACAGGGTGTTAATTTCAGTGTATACTATTTATCTGTTTATTTATGAATGACAAATCTCATACAGCTCAGGCTGACTTGCAATGCAACCAACTATGTAGCCGAGGCTGACTTTGAATTCCAGCTCCTTTTGCCTCCACCTCTCAAGTGTTGGGGTTTCAAATACATACCACCATGCCCAAATTCAATGTATTCTTCTTTAAAATAATAATTTCTGTCCATGTAGAATTATTACATATATAGTACATCTCTTTTTTTTTCTTTCAGTTTTATTTTTTTTCTAGATTTATTTTATGTAACTTCAGATACACCAGAAGAGGGTACTAGATCCTATTACAGATGGTTGAGCCACCATGTGGTTGCTGGGAATTGAACTCAGGACCTCTGGAAGAGCAATCAGTGCTCTTAACCGCTGAGCCATCTTTCCAGCCCACATATTTTTTTTTTTTAAAGATTTATTTATTTACTCATTTTATAAGTACACTGTAGCTGTCTTCAGACACCCCAGAAGAGGGCATCAGATCCCATTACAGATGGTTGTAACCACTCTGTGGTTGCTGGGAATTGAACTCAGAACCTCTGGAAGAGCAGTAAGTGCTCTTAACCTCTAACCCATCTCTCCAGCCCCCTAAATAGTACATCTTGTAGTCCTTCATATCGTCTGTGTTTTGCTTGTATAGTAGACCAAAATGGTCTGTAATTTTTTGGGGGGGATAAGGGGAAGCTGTGGACAGAAACCAGGGCCTTGTGCTTGCAAGTCAAGCAACCTACCACTGAGCTAAACCCCAACCCTGATCTCTAATTTTTGTAACTTCACTAAAGGCATATGACTTTTACAACAAAAGTTGAAGTAGAGAATTATTATGCTTTGCTTGCATTTAAAATAGAACGGAGTATAAAGGAGCTCAGTGCTCTAAATCTCACCTCTTCCACTTATTCACTGTGAGTGTTTACATTCATTATTGCTTAATAGGAAGAGCTGGGAGTTCCTACATTGAGAATACTTGTGAATCCCCGAGGTGCTAGAGGAATCTAATTACAGTGTCTTCTTAATATAGCTTTGAAGTAGTTTCCTTTTTGTATCCAGAACATCCTGTTTAAAAGTATACTGTGTCGTACATTTCTCCTAGTCAGAGCTTACTCTTTAAATTTATTTATTTATTTATTTATTTATTTAGTGTATGTTTGGGTGTGTGTATTCATGTGCACATGTATATAGCACAGGGAATGAGTAGAGATCAGAGGATAACTTTCTAGAATTCTCTTCTTCCACCACATGAGGCCTATAGACTAAACATCAGGCTTGGTGATAAGCCTGTATTAGGGCCTTCTTGTCTTTATTTATTTTTTTTATCATTTGCTAATGTGTGTGCAGGTGTAAATGGAAGCCACAGTTGATTTCAGGTGTTTTTCTGTCACTCTGTAGTTTACTTATTGAAGCAGAATCGCTTGCTGAACCTAGAGCTCACCAATTCCATCTAGTCTAGCTGGCTAGCTTGTCCTGGGGATCCCCTGTCTCAGTTTCCAACAGCTGGGATTACAGGAGGCCACTACCATTGCCTGGATTCTGGGGATCTGAACTCTAGTCATAATGCTTATGTGGCATTCACTTTATCCAGTGAGTCATTTCCACTGCTATTTGGTCTACAGTCACTTTTCAAATTTCATTTGGTTTCTGTACTAGATTATAGAACTATGTATTGACCTTGTTATATTGGCATGTCCCTCAGCAACTAGCACTGGTACATTAAGACCACTACTCTTAGAGTTGACAGCCCTTGCAGGAGGTAGTGGTGGTGGTCCCGCTCTACTGTTTTCACAGTCCTCACTCAAAAGTTTGAACTTCCTGGTGATTGCTTGGAGGGTTGCTAGCCCTCACAATGTGTACCCCTAAGATATATTGAGCTATAGGAGAGCTTGGCTGAGGGACCAAATGGCCAAAGCTCCAAGTGGCCAGTGTCCAAGATTGAAGTCAGTGGCTTGGCCTTGATGGTATGGTCATGATAGCCATCTGTGTATGCCACTGGCCAGGAAAGCATTCAGGTTCCAGTGGACTAAAAGTACAGTCAGCTCTAGCATCAACAAGGGGCAGTACCCTTTGTATATTAGAGGGTGAGGTGGGGAACCAATGAATAATGTGCTCAACATGAGGTCTCCAGTGTTCTCTGGTCCCTTACTAACTGGACATATTGGCCCCACCCCTAGGATATTCTCAGCCATGGATCCTTACTTGCTGAAGTACAAAATACTTGTTTACATTTGGAGAGTGCTAGGAGCCCCATCTGTGGTAGCCCTGCCAAGTAATAGGCCATGGAGAAGCTCACTGCAGCTCTGAGCACTGAGGCCTATTGTTTTTAACACAGGACACACACTGCTCAAATGACCTGTGGAGAGCCTGGCATTCTGTGTGTGTGTGTGTGTGTGTGTGTGTGTGTGAGAGAGAGAGAGAGAGAGAGAGAGAGAGAGAGAGAGAGATATGAGAGATTGATTGATTGACTAAGGAACGTGTGCATTTTTACTCTTGGACTATCTGTATTAAGTCCATGTAGGAATTTCCTTTACTCATTGTCTCAGGTAGTTAACCGTCATCAACCTATACCAGATACACTCATTAGTGATTCTCCATTTAGTGGTCTTGGGACATATAGGCACTGCTTTAAAGGGTTAGTCGTAATAGAGGCTAAGTTCTTCATCTCCCCCTCCCCCATCAGAGTTGAAAATCTAGTGCTCCTGAGCTCGATGTGTGGTTTTTCTTGATAAAATGTCTGAGTGAGGTCGAGCTCTAAATCGCATACTCAGCTCTCAGTTTCTTTGTCAGCTTGGAGCTCTCAAAAGTCGTCAGAGTCATCTCAAAGTCAAGCTTTCAGAGCTTTCAGTCAAAACTGCCTGCTTACTTTCTCTTCAATCACTTTGCTCTTCTCCCAAGAGTTTCTCCCAGTGCTGAAGGAATCCAGTTCAGTTCTTAGGTTTTGTTGTTTGGGGGTTGTACTGGCTAGTTTTGTGTGTCAACTTGACACAAGCTGGAGTTATCACAGAGAAAGAAGTTTCAGTTGAAAAATGCCTCCATGAGATCCAGCTGTAAGGCCTTTTCTCAATTAGTGATCAATGGGGGAGGGCCTCTTGTGGGTGGTGCCATCTATGGGCTGGTAGTCTTGGTCTCTATAAGAAAGCAGGCTGAGCAAGCCAGGAGAAGCAAGCAAGCCAGTAAGGAACATCCCTCCATGGCCTCTGCATCAGCTCCTGCTTCCTCCCCTGCTTGAGTTCCAGTCCTTACTTCCTTTAGTGATGAACAGCAGTGTGGAAGTGTAAGCTGAATAAACCCTTTCCTCCCCAACTTGCATCTTGGTCCTGATGTTTGTGCAGGAATAGAAACCCTGACTAAGACAGGGGTTTTGTTTGTTTGGGTTTTGCACTGCAGTTGTATCCTGCTCATAGTGTTAGCTATGAATGAAATCTGTGTTCCAGTGCCAGGAAAGGAGGAAGGTCACAGAACATTGGTGAAGATTGGTCACAGAACAGAGGTTGAAGATTCTGTGAGATGCAGAGAGCAAAAGAGAACAAATAAGACCCACTGCATTCATCAACGTATAGGCTGGCTATCAGGCAGTCGTTGGCAGGCACACAGGCACACATTTCCATAAACAGGCTGCACACAGGCAGACATAGGCACACACACAGGCCTGCAGACAAACACACACAAGAAGGCTGCAAAAGCAGACTTCAAGCCACATTTGTAAAAAATCACACAAAAGTGGCACTCTGCCAAAAATAGTTATATAACATTATATCACTGTTTACTTTGGGGTTCCCTGGACATCAGGTATCAGCCATTTTATGCTGACTCATAGACCCCATATCCAGTCTCAGCCATGTTTTAACCGACTCATCTCTGATATCCTCATCAGTGCTGTGTTGTCTAAACATAAGCTGATTCTTGCAGTTTCCTGTTTCCAACACCCTTAATTATTTTTTAATGTCCAAGAGGGTTGGGTTAAAGCTGTCATAGGTTTTAACAGTTTAGAAGTCCATTTCAGTTTTTTGAAAACCAGCTGGTAGTAAATTAGATGTATAAACAAATACCCTATGTATTTGGGTGTTAAATTAGTTCATAAAAGAGAAGTTAATCTCATTTGCAGAATTTTTTTCAACCAGGTATGGCAATTATGGTTGGTACAGTAAAACAGTTTCACATTTTTTAGCTGCAAGTTGAGTATGAGCACAGTTGGAATGAAAACATTTTAATGTTTTTCCACCCGTGTTTCTTGGAGTTAGTTTGATGACTCACTCTTGGTTTTAGCTGCAAAGTGAAGTATAGCAGAATTGCAGGGAGGAGAGACAGATGCTGTATAGGTTTCAGAATGAGTAGGTTGGTTGCATAGCACAGGGTGATAGGATGATGCAAAAGGCTATAAGCACTACTGTTCCCATAGTGATGATGGCTTAGCAAAAGGATGAATGAAGTGAAGCAACGTGCATATGGCATGTGGATCATCAGATGTTACTAAGTGGAGATGAGATGTCTAGAGTGATGGAGCTACAAGAAATGGAAGTAGTCTTGTATGGGGCTGCACTGTTACTGAAGAACTGTCCCAGGCTATTGTATCCAGCCTCAGGCAGTTTTAGAAGTTACCTTTCTCTGAAATCCTAAGTAATATTCAATCGTTTTTAAATATTTTCAGTGACTTGAATGAAAAATTTAACAAATCAGTAAAATCATGGAAGATTGGGAGGAAACAAGTAAAGACAGTTTTGTTTATTTGAATTCTACTCATTCTTTGGAGTCCCAGATTACCTTCTTTAGATTCACATAAGGTGAACTCAGGCTTCAAAGTTAGCTCTGTCAGCCACAGCAGTCAACACCGTCTCTTCCCAGTGCACCTTGCAGGTCATTACTGCCTTTCCTGCTCAGAACCTTCACTCCTTGATAGTCTCTGTTTTAGGCATGACACTTCCTAGCATAGCATCAATCTCATATTTATGGATTTCTGAACATTTCGTGTATTGACTTTGCATTAGTTTTTGTTTACTTTAAAAATCAGCAGTCTAGCAAATAGGAAGTTCTGTCAGACTTTCTCCTTCCATTGTTTTTTATTTCCCCTAACTTCTTCTTCTAAGTAATGTTGTGTTTACAGTTCTCTCTTCCTACAATTTTATGTATGTTCTCTGGTGACTTGTATGTCTCAAATCTTACCTGCTGTCAAAACACACTGCTGGAGATGGCATATGAAAATTAGTAAGATACTTTGCTTGTTCTTGACTTAGCATCTAATGGAAGGGATATTTTCATAACATATTTTCATTAACTGTACAGTCTAAGATGAGATGTGTTAGGTGCTTAGAATTGGCTGTGTCAAAAGCTGAGGAAGAACTTTGAACTGAGACAGTTGGGAAAGGAGTCAAAAAGAAAGCAAGAACTATTTTTGCTTTACTGATTCTATGGGTGGTAGGTTGTGATTGTGTGTCTGTGGGTTGTGTCTGTGGGTTGTGTCTGTAGGTCTTTCCCTGTTTTCCTCCTGTGGGAGTAGAGGGTGCTTGGCACTGGACAAAAGGACAGAAGCTTTATTTGGTGCAAGAAGTAGTAGTTGAGTAGGAACTAATGTTTATCCAGGGAAATAGTAGGTGTGGGTGAGGGGTGAATCGACTTAGAGAGACGAAAGACATGTCTCGGTGCCCAGGGTGATAATCAGACAGTGCTGAGTCAGCACAGTAGTACACACACCGAAGCAAGAACATGGCAAGTTTAGGGGAAAATACGGATGGGTGATTGCTAATTCTTTTTTTTTTTCTCCTCTAAGATTTTATTGTGTGAAATATTATTGTTATTGGTGGTAGCTTTGTTTTTGTTGTTTTTGTTTTTGTTTTTTGTTTTTTTTTTGTTTTTTTTTTTGAGACATTGTCTTGAAATGTTTCTCAGGTTGGGCTTGAACTTGGTTCATAGCTTAAACTGGACTTAAACTCATAATTTTCCTGCCCCTGCCTTTTAAGTGCTAGGATTACAGGTGTTTAGCTGTGCTCAGCTCCTGTGATTAACACAACAGCGAGTATTTATATAGGCAAACATTTTAAAAGCCTACAGTCAAAATACAATATAAAAGCTAAAAATAGGGACTGGAAGGATCATTCAATAGGCAAAACTGCTTGCCATACACACTTGACAACCTGAGTTCAGGCCCTGGAACCCACATAAAAGTAGGAGAGAATTAATCGACAAAGTTGTTTTCTGATCTTCACATCTGCACCACAGTACAAGTGTGTGTGTGTGTCCCTCATTACACTCATGTCATTGTCACCATTAAAGTAAGAGTTGATAAACATATAAAGAGTATAACACATGATTAGAAGTTGCAGAACTGAAATTGATTTTGGGGGGCAGTGAGTAAAAGGTATGGGGCCTGGGGCTCAGTGGATTGCCTTTTGATAAAAGATTTATTAGATACTAATGCCATAAAACGATAGCATGATTAATATTCTGAGGAGTGTTCAGGTCCCAGTGCCATAGACAGATAAGATGACAGAGGCTCTCAGGAGAATTAGTACCCATGAGGCATGGCACAGTGGGAGCTCCTTCTTCAGAGTCAGAGGGGTTCCTGCTGGTCTGGATCCTAACAGTGACTAAATAAGAAAGTCTAGGCTACTGCACTGCTGTACACTGTATGAACACTATACGCTTTGACTGCACTGATGCTCAATATCCAGAAAGGGGGGCTCAGATCCCTTGGAACTGGAGTTACAGGTGGTTTTGAGCCACTGCGTCAGTGCTGGAAATCCAACCGGGGTCCTCTACAAGAACAACAAGTGCTTGTAACACTGTGCCGTCTCTCCATTATGAACTCTCTCAAGTTACTTTTATTTTATGGACTCACTTTTGGTTGTGTAGCAAGAACTTTACCTACTTAGCTAATTTTTAGAAAGATTTTAATTTGCATTCATGTGCATGTAGCTGCCCTCAGCATAATCTCCAGCTCCTGTTTTCTTTCCTGTTTTTGAAGTAGAGTCTTTGCAACTTGGGCAGCCTGGAAACCATGTAGCCCTGGGTGACTTCAGACATGCAGCAGTTCTCCTGCTCTTACTGCCAAGAGACTGGGTACCATGTGAGCCACTGATCCCAACTCTACACATTTATAAACACGTTCTACTCATGTGGCTGGAGCTTAAAACAGCTATGCAGCTGGACAAAAGCTGTCTTTATATATTTAATCTAAGCTTCTTCATCTTTATAACTTAGTTACTTAGTTACTTTTTAAAGCAGAATTAATCTTTAGGATTTATTTTAATTTTTAAAATTAGATGACCGTCTGTGTCAGTGTATGAGTGCACGTGAGTGCTGGTACCCGTGGAGGCCAGAGGTATCAGATCCCCCTAGAGCTAGAGTTTTGGGAGTTGAGAAGCACCTGATAGAGAGTCTAGAAACTGAATTCAGGTTCTCGGTAAGAATGGTGCACACTTTTTACTGTTGAGCTCTGGGAGTTTTGTTTTGTTTTTTTTGAGACAGGATCTCTACTTTATATCTCCCTGGCTGGTCTGGAACTCCCTGTATAGACCAGGATAGCGATCCTCTGCCTCCTGTTACTGGGATTAAAGGTCTCCACATCTGTCCTTGAGATGCTTTTAAAACAGATTTAAACAAAGAGTTAATACAGTCATTTAGGAAAAGGAAAACATGCATCCAGAAGTGTGACTGTGAGTTTCTGAACAAGAAATACAATTTAAAAATACAATTTAAACCTTTTTTTTTTTTTTTTAATCTAAGATGAAAAAAAGATGTACCTTAACATTGCTCTGTAAAGGTTTAGGATTATCATATTGCCTTCTGCCTTTACATTCTGTTCCACTGGAAGATTGCATGTTGGCTTTAGCACTCAGATTACACCCAAGACTTTGCATATGCTGGACAAGTGCTTTGACACTGTTCTGCATCCCAGCACCTGGAAGGCCTTCTGGACATAAGCACTCCTATGATAGAGACTCTGACTTTTGCTGTTTTTGAGGTGTTCTCTTGTAGAGCAGGCTGGCCTTAAACTCGGTATGTAGCTGAGGGGGACCTTGGACTTTTGATTTTCCTGCATGCTTTTATGCTAGGAAGGGGAATTAAAGCTCCCAATTGAACCATACCTGTAGGCTTAAATTTTTAAAAACTTCTTTTAATAAGGGTTAAGTGCTTCAATCTTCCTTCTCGCCCACCATCCAAAAGTAGAGGAGAAAAGATGGTCAATGGAACAAAGGGGTGTGGACTTGTTTAGAAGGAGTTCACAATCTCTGTTATCAGGATACCAAACATAAGTCAGCAGCAGTGGCACGATGTTGCCCGAAAGCCGGAAGTTCTCTGCTGTGCCTCTCAATGAAGTAAAGATCAGCAAAGGCACCTGTGAAGTGTTGCAAAGTTAGCTATGCAAGCGTGCCTTCACTGTCTGTAGAGTTCTGTTTATGCGCTCATCAAACGTCACGTGCCCTTCCAGGGTCTTGCCTCAGCAAAGCACCACGTGTGTTTGCATCACATGACATAGCCAGAAACTTTCCATTCCACATACCCTCAGTTTTTCCATAGAAGTTTTAGTAGTTTTTTCCAGTTCTTTAAAGATGTCATTGGAATTTTGAGGGAGATTACTTGAATCTGTTGATGGTTTTTGATGGTGATGTAGCCGTTCTCATTGTATTAGTGCTACCTTACTGTGGACATTTGGTGTCTTCAATCTCTTAAACCTTTCGCTTTCTTGTTAAAGAGGTTTGTGTGTGTGTGTGTGTGTTGTGAATGGTATTGTTTTTCCTTGATTTTTTTCCCCTTAGGTTCATATGGTTTGTAGAAAAGCTACTGATGTTTGCATATTGATATGGTATTCTGGTATTTTACTGAGAGTGTTTAAGATCTAAAGGTCTTCTAACAGGATACGATTATACTGTGTGAAGTAGACCATTTGTGTGAAGTAGACCATCTGTGTGAAGTGGACCATCTGTGTGAAGTAGACCATCTGTGTGAAGTGGACCATCTGTGTGAAGTGGACCAT
>JADRCH010000080.1:817389-840762 GCA_019843965.1 Rhynchomys soricoides | reverse complement strand
AAGTGGACCATCTGTGTGAAGTGGACCATCTGTGTGAAGTGGACCATTTGACTGACCCCGCATTCACCTTACTCCTTTCCTGTTTGTATTCCTGGATTTTTTTTTCATTCTCTTGGTTTATTGCCCAAATATAGCCTTAATTATGCTGGGATGTGTCCCTACTATTTGTTCAGAGCTTTTACCATGAAGGGACGTTGACCTTTGTTAAATGGCATATCTGTATCTTTTGAGGAAATGGTGTGCTTTCTGTCTGAGTCTTTGTGCCATATGGTACTTAGTGGGAAGTGTGTGAATCCATAGAATGAAGTAAGTTTGATGGTGGTGTCTAATCCATTTGCATGGAATTGGTCTGTTATAGCTGGATTCAGTTGTGGTCAGAAAATATAGGATATAAAATACTGATTCATTTTTCCTGCGTGTGTTGAGATTTGCTTGTGTCCTCTCTGTTCTAAAAGATAGTTTTGTTAGATACAGTAAGTCATTAGACTCTCTGTGTGTGTGTGTTTGTGAATGTGCGCATGAAATTTAAAAATAAAAGTGTTATCCTGTACTTTTAGTTTCTGCTGCAAGGGCTGACGCTACTAAGATATATTTGCCTTTATAAGTGAATTAGCTGTATCTCTAAGGAGCTTTTAAATACTCTTTTGGCATCCGGAATGTGCTGTGCTGTAGAAAGGTTCTCCTCTGGCCTTCCTTTTAGAAGTTCGAAATGCCTCTTATGCTTGGGTGCTCCTGAGGTGGGGAATATTTCTGCTCTATTGAAAGGACTTTTTTCTCTCTTTTATTTTAATCTGTATTCTTTCTTCTACCATGAGTTCTTTTTAAAAGATGTTGTTTGTTTGTTTTTTTTTAATTTATGTGTATGTATATTCAACAAGTGTGTAGATACCTATATAAGCCAGAAGAAGGTATTGTATCTCCTAGATCAAGGGCTACAGGTGCCATCTGTGAGCCATCTGACAAGGGTGCTGGGAATGGAACCTGCGCTCTCTGGGAGCCTGGGAAGTGTTTTTAGTTGCTGAACCATCTCTCTAGCTCTTGTCTTGTGAATTGCTAGGCTTGGCCCTTTTGCAATACCCCAGAATTCTTGGAAGTAGTTGTGTGTGGGGGGAGGGGGAGGGAGAGTAGATTGATTGTGTAGGGGCAGAGGACAATTTGAAGGAGGCAGTTTTGTCCTTCCGTCATGTTGGTCCCAGGGATCTGATTCAAATCATCAGGCTTCGTGGCAAGTGCCTTTTCTTCCTGAACTTTCTCAGTAGCCCTCTTTTTTTTTTTTTTTTCCCTTATGGATGTTTGAATATAGCATTTCTCTGACTTTGTCCTCGGTTCTTGATTGACATACTCTCTCTTTTGACCTAGTCTATTGGTGGTCTTCCTTGGGTTTTTGTTTGTATGATTCATTAAGTATTTCATTTCCAGTATTTCAATTAATTTTTAATCCCAAATCTCAATTTTCATGTTGATTTTCTTAACTATGCTGCTGACTTTATTCTCCAGGTTCTGAATTGAGTTTTTCTTCCTTCCTCTTGTTTGTATCTTCTTTTCTCCCTTTAGTTTCACACACTTTTCATTCATGTTACTTAGGGTGTAAGTCGTGTTACTAGGGGGAATGAGTGTGTGTGTGTGTGTGTGTGTGTGTGTGTGTGAGAGAGAGAGAGAGAGAGAGAGAGAGAGCGAGCAAGCATATAGTGAACATAGCATGGGTTTCTGGAGCAAGACACAGACAGAGTAGGGAGAGCAAACTGGAAATGGAGCAAAGCAGTTAATTCCCAAAGCCTGTTCCTAGTGCTTATTTCCTTCAGCAAGGATATAACCCGTAAACCTTCCCAAGCCAGTGTTCAGATACATGAACTTATAGAGGGGCATTTCTCATTCAAAATACCACAAATATATCCCTGTAATCCCAGCACTTTGGAGACTGAGGTAAAAGCTTCATCAGCCTGGGCTGTAGTGATGGGGGTGTGTGTGGCAAGATTCATGTATGTTTCCCTAGTAATGGTCAAATTTTCCATTCTGATTACATTCACAGTTTCTTTAGGAAGTTATTTTTTTAAACTGATTTTTGATTATAGTGTACTTGTATAACATGCTTACACTCTGGGTTTAATTCCTGGTACTAGGAGTGGAGTGGGAAACAATGAAATTGTGTCTTTAGAAATAGTATAAAGCTAGCAAAGTGCTCAGTAGATAAAAGTGTTTGCCACCATGCCTAGTGAGCTTATTTCAATCCCTGGATTCATATACTATCAAGAGAGAACCAGTTCCTGCAGGTTGTCCTTTGATCTCCACATATGCAAATTGGCATACGTGCCCCCACACATAAACATACATGCATACAGAATAAATAAATTAAAATGTAATACAAATTTTTAAAAGAATCTTTTATGGATGTTATGAGCTGTCTGTGGTAGCACAGCTCTGGAATCCCAACTTTCAGGAGGTAACAGGGAGATTATAAATTTAATGCCAGCCTTGACTCTACTCTAAGACTGTGTAAAACAAAACAAGACATGGGTCAGTTTGTTTGGTTGAGCAACTTGTGCAGCAAGTGCCAAATCCTCACTTTAGTCCCCTTGCGCATTTCCACATCATGTTTGGAAATAGGAACTTGATTTCTGTTTTCTACCCACTAGAATAATCAATGACTGGTTCAATATGTGTATTTTCCTTTTGGAAAAAAATGATCTTAATTATTTTCAAAATTAGGCGTTTGTTTTGAAATTAAAGATATATTTTAGAAAATTGTATGAGCTGTAAATGCAATGACATTAAAAGTAATTTTATTTATGACATGTGGTCAAGATTCATTATCCCTTCTAATATTCGCAGTTGTTTTATAAAGTGAATATTACTTTTGCTCACACATGAATGAGAAAATTGTGGCCGATAGAAATGAGATAACTTGCCTAGGAAGCAGTAGGAGATGGGACCAAGATGAGAACTTGGTTTTTCCAATGCCTAAGCCTACTTACTCCTTGTTCTTTTTAGTGGGAGGAATTTTTCTATGTTTTTGTTGCTGTTCTTGTTTTACTTACATGTATGTGTGAGTGTCTGAGTGTAACCCAGATGTGAACATATGCCTCCAGAGGCTAGAAGAGGTCACTGGATCTCCTAGAGTTGCAGTTACAAACAGTTGTGGATGCTAGAGACTGAAAGCCGGTCCTCTGCTTGAGCAGCAAACACTCTTTTTTTTTTTAAAATACTTTATTTACATTTCAAATGTTTTCCCCTTCCCAGGTCTCCCCTTTGGAAACTCCCTGTCCCATCCTTACTCCCCTTGCCTCTACAAGGATATTCACCCACCAACCCACCCACTCCTGTCTTCCCTCCCTGGCATTCCCCTATACTGGGGCATCTAACACTCTCAGAGCCAAGAGCCTCTCCTCCCACTGATGGCCAACAAGACCCTCCTCTGCCACATATGTGACCAGCACCATGGGTCCCTCCGTGTGCAATTTTGGTTGGTGCTCCAGTCTCTGGGAGCACCTGGGGGCCTGACCAGTTGACACTGTTGCTCCCTCCCCATGGGGCTGCAAACTCACTCAGCTCCTTCAGTGACTTCTCCAACTTCTCCATCTGGGACCCCCACGCTCAGTCCAACAGTTGCTGTGAATTGAATCATGGGTATTCTGAATCTTTGGGCTAATATCCACTTATCAGTGAGTACATACCGTGTTTGTTCTTTTGTGACTGAATTACCTCACTCAGGAGATATTTTTAAGTTCCATCCATTTGTCTGCGAATTTCATGAAGGCATTGTTTTTAATAGCTGAGTAGTATTCCGTTGTGTAAATGTACCACCTTTTCTGTATTCTTTCCTCTGTTGAAGGACATCTGGGTTGTTTCCAACTTCTGGCTATTATAAATATGGCTGCTATGAACATAGTGGAGCATGTGTCCTTATAAGATGTTAGAGCATCTTCTGGGTATATGCCCAGGAGTGGTATAGCTGGGTCCTCAAGAAATATTATGTCCAATTTTCTGGGGGTCCACCAAACTGATTTCCAGAGTGGTTATAGCAGCTTGCATTCTCACCAGCAATGGAAGAGTGTTCTTCTTTCTCCACATCTTTGCCAGCATCTGCAGTCACCTGAGTTTTTGACCTTAGCCATTCTGACTAGTGTGAGGTGGAATCTCAGGGTTGTTTTGATTTGCATTTTCCTGATGACTAAGGATGTTGAACATTTCTTCAGGTGCTTCTTAGCCCTTCGAATTTCCTCAGTTGAGAATTCTCTGTTTAGCTCTGTTCCCCATTTTTTGATAGGGTCATTTGGTTCTCTGGACTCTAACTTCTTGAGTTCTTTGTATACATTGGATATTAGCCCTCTGTCTGATGTAGAATTGGTAAAGATCTTTTCCCAATCTGTTGGTGGCTGTTTTGTCCTGTTGACAGTGTCCTTTAAAAAAAAAAAAAAATTATTATACTTGTTTATTTCTACAAAGGTATCAAAAAAATATTTTTAGCTCAAGAAATTATAACTATATTAAATAGAAGTTAAGTAATGGGAAGGGAAGGAAAAGGAAGACTGTGTTTAGCCTTGCAGTCAGACTTGTGTATTACCTTTTCTATTGTCAAATAGTCTTTGAGTTTGTATTCTCAGGTTTGCATTATAGAAGTACATATCACTGAACAAACGTGTAAAAGGAAATAATCCATCCAAACAACAAGAATTGAGTCTGTCTTGAATCAGAAGCTAAAGTCAATGCTCTTTATGTGCACATAAGTCAGTCCAAGTGAGTCTCCATGACCTCTTAGTGACAAGCACTGAATAATGTACCCAAATACTCTATGGAATATCTAAGGCGGATTCAACATCAATGAACCTCCTTCATCACTAAGACTCCATGAACACATGAGCCAATCTTGGGTGAATAGAATATAAAGTTTTGGCGTACACCAAAACATGATTTCATCATGCTTTTAAATTTTTAAGATTCTTCATGATGATTTTGTTTATGACTCACAAAGACCAGGCACAGTAGGAAAAATGAAAAATTGTGTGATTACATTGAAAGACCTATGGTGACAGTGTCCTTTGCCTTACAAAAGCTTTGCAATTTTATGAGGTGCCATTTGTTGATTCTTGATCTTAGAACATAAGCCATTGGTGTTCTGTTTGGGAACATTTCCGCTGTGCCCATGTGTTCGAGACTTTTCCCCACTTTCACTTCTATTAGATTCAGTGTATCTGGTTTTATGTGGAGGTCCTTGATCCACTTGGACTTGAGTTTTGTACAGGGAGATAAGAATGGATCAATTCGCATTCTTCTACATGTAGACCGCCAGTTGATCCAGCACCATTTGTTGAAAATGCTGTCTTTTTTTCTGCTGGTTGGTTTTATCTCCTTTGTCAAAGATCAAGTGACCATAAGTGTGTAGGTTCATTTCTGGGTCTTCAGTTCTATTCCATTGATCTACCTGCCTGTCACTGTACCAATACCATGCAGTTTTTATCACTACTGCTCTGCAGTACAGCTTGAAGTCATGGATGCTGATTCCCCCAGAAGTTCTTTTATTGTTGAGAATATCCTGGGTTTTTTGTTATTCCAAATGAATTTGAGAATTACTCTTTCTAAGTCTATGAAGAATTGAGTTGGAATTTTGATGGGGATTGCATTGAATCTGTAGATTGCTTTCAGCAGGATGGGCATTTTAACTATATTAATCCTGCCAATCCATGAGCATGGGAGATGTTTCTATCTTCTGAGGTCACTTGTTTGGTTAGAGTCACACCAAGATACTTTATATTATAGTTTGTGACTATTGTGAAGGGTGTCATTTCCCTAAATTCTTTCTCAGCCTGTCTATCCTTGGAGTATAGGAAGGCTGCTGATTTGTTTGAGTTAATTTTATATCCGGCCACTTTGCTGAAGTTGTTTATCAGCTGTAGCAGTTCTCTGGTGGAGTTTTTCGGGTCACTTAAGTATACCATCATATCATCTACAAATAGTGATATTTTGATTTCTTCCTTTCAAATGTGTATCCCTTTGACCTCCTTTTGTTGTGTAATTGCTCTAGCTAGAACTTCAAGTACTCTATTGAATAGATAGGGAGAGAGAGGGCAGCCTTGCCTAGTCCCTGATTTTAGTGGGATTGCTCCGAGTTTCTTTCCATTTAGTTTGATGTTGGCCACTGGTTTGCTGTATATTGCTTTTACTATGTTTAGGTATGGTCCTTGAATTCCTGATCTTTCCAAGACTTTTATCATGAAGGGATGTTGAATTTTGTGAAATGCTTTTTCAGCATCTAATGAAATGACCATGTGGGTTTTTTTCTTTGAATTTTTTTTTTGTAGTGGATTACATTGATGTATTTCCTGGTGTTGAACCATCCCTGCATCCCTGGGATGAAGCCTACTTGATCGTGATCAGTGATCGTTTTGATGTGTTCTTGGATTCGGTTTGTAAGAATTTTATTGAGTATCTTTGCATCAATATTCATAAGGGAAATTGGTCTGAAGTTTTCTTTCTTTGTTGGGTCTTTGTGAGGTTTTGGTATCAGTGTAATTGTGGCCTCATAGAATGAATTGGGTAATGTTCCTTCCGTTTCTATTTTGTGGACTAGATTGAAGAATATTGGTATTAGGTCTTCATTGAAGGTCTGATAGAATTCTGCACTCAACCATCTGGTCCTGGGCTTTTTTTGGTTGGGAGACTTTTAATTACTTCTTCAATTTTTTAGGGGTTATAGGACTGTTTAGATGGTTTATCTGATCCTGACTTAACTTTGGTATTTGGTATCTGTCTAGAAACTTGTCCATTTCATCCAGATTTTCCAATTTTGTTGAGTATAGGCTTTTGTAGTGGGATCTGATGATTTTTTGAATTTCCTCAGAATCTGTCATTATATCTCCCTTTTCATTTCTGATTTTGTTAATTTGGATACTATCTCTGTTTTCTCAAGGAACCGGCTCCTGGTTTTATTGATTCTTTGTATAGTTCTTTTTGTGTCTACTTGGTTTATTTCAGCCCTAGGTTTGATTATTTCTTGCCTTCTACTCCTCTTGAGTGTATTAGCTTCTTTTTGTTCTAGAGCTTTCAGGTGTACAATTAAGCTGCTAGTGTATGTTCTTTCCAGTTTTTTTTGGAGGCACTCAGAGCTATGAGTTTTCCTCTTAACACTGCTTTCATTGTGTCCCATAGGTTTGGGTATGTTGTACTTTCATTTTCATTAAATTCTAGGAATTCTTTAATTTCTTCCTTTCTTTCTTCCTTGACCAAGTTATCATTGAGTAGAGTGTTGTTCAGCTTCCATGTGTATGTGGACTCTCTGTTGTTGTTGCTATTGAAGACCAGCCTTAATCCGTAGTGATCTGATAGGAGGCATGGGATTATTTCTTATGTCTGTTGAGGTTTGTTTTATGACCAATTATGTGGTCCATTTTGGAGAAGGTACCATGAGGGACTGAGAAGAAGGTATATTCTTTTGATGTAGGATGCAATGTTCTATAGTTATGTTAAATCCATTTCGTCCATAACTTCTGTTAGTTTCACTGTGTCTCTGTTTAGTTTCTGTTTCCATGATCTGTCCATTGATGAGAGTGGGGTGTTGAAGTCTCCCACTATCATTATGTGAGGTGCAATGTGTGCTTTGAGATTTAGTAAAGTTTCTTTTATGCACATGGGTGCCCTTGCATTTGGAGCATAGATGTTCAGAATTGAGAGTTCTTCTTGGTAGATTTTTCCTTTGATGAGTATGAAGTGTCCTTCCCTATCTTTTTTGATGACTTTTGGTTGAATGTTGATTTTAATCTGATATTAGAATAGCTACTCTTCCCTGTATCTTGGGACCATTTGCCTGGAAAATTGTTTTCCAGCCCTTTACTCTGAGGTAGTGTTTGTCTTTAACATTGAGGTGCGTTTCCTGTATGTAGCAAAATGCTTGGTCCTGTTTATGTATCCAGTTTGTTAGTCTATGTCTTTTTATTGGGTAGTTGAGACCATTGATGTTAAGAGCTATTAAGAAATAATGATTGTTTCTTCCTGTTATTTTTCATGTTATTTTTATGTTTGTGTGGCTATCTTCTTTTAGGTTTATTGAAAGATTACTTTCTTGCTTTTTCTAGGGTGGAGTTTCCCTCCTTGAGTTGGCGTTTTCCATCTATTATCCTTTGTAGGGCTGGGTTTGTGGAAAGATTGTGTAAATTTGGGTTTTTCATTGAATATCTTGGTTTCACCATCTATTATTATTGAGAGTTTTGCTGGGTATAGCAGCCTGGTCTGGCATTTGTGTTCTCTTAGGGTCTGTATGAGATCTGCCCAGGATCTTCTAGCTTTCATAGTCTCTGGTGAGAAGTCTGGTGTAATTCTGATAGGTCTGCCATTATATTTACTTGACCTTTTTCCCTTACTGCTTTTAGTATTCTTTCCTTGTTTTGTGCATTCGGTGTTTTGATTATTATGTGTCGGGAGCAATTTCTTTTCTGGTTCAATCTATTTGGAGTTCTGTAGGCTTCTTGTATGTTTATGTTCATTTTTCTTTCAGTTAGGGAAGTTTTCTTCTATAATTTTGTTGAAGATATTTACTGGCCCTTTAAGTTGGGAATCTTCACTTCCTTCTATACCTATTATCCTTAGGTTCTGTCTTCTCATTGTGTCCTGGATTTCCTGGATGTTTGGGTTAGGAGATTTTTGCATTTTGCATTTTCTTTGACTGTTGTGTCAATGTTTTCTACAGTATCTTCTGCACCTGAGAGTCTCTCTTCTGTCTCTTGTATTCTGTTGTTGATACTTGCATCTATGACTCCTGATCTCTTTCCTAGGGTTTGTATCTCCAGAGTTGTCTCCCTTTGTGATTTCTTCATTGTTTCTATTTCCATTTTTAGATCCTGGATGATTTTGTGCATTTCCTTTGCCTGTTTGATTGAGTTTTCCTGTATTTCCTCTTTAAGGGCTTCTAGTTGTTTACCTGTGTTCTCTTGTATTTCTTTGAGGGAGTTATCTTTTTCCTTCTTAAAGTCTTCTATCATCATCATTTGAAGTGATTTTAAATCTGTCTTCCTTTTCTGGTGTGTTGGGTTATCCAGGGCTCGCTGTGGTGGGAGAACTGGGTTTTGATGATGCCAAGTTGCCTTGGTTTCTGTTCCTTATGTTCTTGCCCTTGCCTTTTGCCATCTGGTTATCTCTGGTGTTAGCTGGTCTTGCTCTCTCTGACTGTGGCTTGTCCCTCCTGCAGGATTTTTCGTCAGTATTCCTTGGAGACCAACTCTCTCTGACGGGAATTTGGGTTTGGAGAACTCTGGTACAGGGTCAGCTCTTGGGTACAGACAGAAACCAGAAGGATCCTGTGTCTAGCTGTTCCTTGGTTCCTGTGTCCTGATGGCTCTGCAAGGGTCCCTCTTGATCGAGGAATTTGAAGAGAAGTGGTGGCCTTCCTATGCTCGAGGGTGTGTCGGCACTCCTGGGAGACCAGTTCTTTCCTGGCAGTATTTGAGTATGGAGCCCTGTGTCACAGGACCAGCTCCCTGCTGCAGAAGGAAACTGGAAGGCCACCGGAAGGCCACTCCTCAGTCCCTGTGTCATGAGGGTTGTGGGTAGTCCCTCTGAGCAGAGGTTCTGGCCTTACCTTCGCTCACAGGCTTGTCCACACTCCTGGGGGGGTAGCTCTATCCTTGGACTATTTGGGTATGGAGCCAAATGGCACAGGCCAAAGGCGTTCATGAACCGTGAGCAGCAAACACTCTTAACCACTGAGTCAACTCTCCAGCTCCTCAGGAAAGAACTCAGTCTGTGCCTTTATTTTCATATTTCTTTTTCAGTTTTTATGTTATTTTACTTTTGCATTTGTATGTGAATGGTTTGTGTGCTTGTGTGTGCATATGTTTGCATACATGTGGGTATACAGTATGTAGGCACACATTTATCCAAGCAATCAGGTGTCTTTTTCAGTCTCTCACCTTATATACTAAGGCAGGGTCTCTTGCCGAACCAAAAAGTCACTGATTTAGCTGGTCTGACTAGTCACTTTGTTCTGGAAATTCTTTGTATCTGCCTTCCGTGCACTGGGACTACAAGCTGCTCTACCTACCTGGTTTCTATGTGGGTTTTAGGAATCAAAACTTGGATCCTACTGGAGACACAGCTCAATGGCAGAGCTTAAACACCTATCAGGTTCCTTACACTTGCATGGCGAGTACTTTACCTGCTGAGCCATCTGTACTTGGCCTCTCTGTGTAGCTTTTATAGTAAGCCTTTGTATTAATTTTTCCTTTGTTACAGAGTAGAAGTTTCATTTTTAAACAAAGTCTGCTATAATTTATGTTTCATTTGAAGTATAATTTCTGACTGTTGCTCTGTACTTTCATAAAGCAACTTGAATGCTCTGAAGCCAGATACTGCCTAGAAAAATGGCCTACAATGACCTTTTATGGTTGCAGATTTGATGCTAGCTGTCATTTTTTTAAGGTCAGATTTTTGTAGGTTTTTTTCTTGCTGCTTCAGGTTTTTTCCTTGCGAATAATCCAAGAAGTGCTAATGTTTATAAACCTGTAACCTTGATCTAAAGGTGTGACATTCTCCCAACATTTAACCCGTGAGCCTGAAGATATTGCTACACCTTTCTGTAGAACTGTTTAGTACTTTGAGTCACCTACACTAAATTTCTATTTTTCTTAATTCATTTTTATTTTATCTGTGTAAATGCTTGCCTGCATATGTGTCTGTGCACCCCGTACTTGCAGTGCTTGTGGAGGGCAGAAGAGAGTAGCAGACTCCTGGACTAGAGTTATTGGTAGTTTTACACTAAATCTCATGTTGAGTAAGTATGAGTAAGCCACTGTTTTGTTTTGTTTTCTGTTTGTTCGTCTTTATTTTGTAGGTGTTTAAAATGGAAATAAGAAAAATTCTTCTGTTTATACATATTTTCCTACATAAATCGAGTATAGAATAACTCGGAAAACACAAGATTTGATGGCCCCAATATTTTACCAAATTTTATAGAGATTATTTACTGTATTTCAGATTGCACATCTTTAAAATGAATAGTATCTAGGTATGACGGTGCAAGCCTTTAATACCAGCACTCAAGGAGTAGAGGCAAGAAGATAAGTAGTCCTAGACCAATCTGGATTATATGAGATCCTGTCTTAAAATCATCACCACAACAGCAGTCAAATAAAAGGCATAGACAAAAAGTTGCAGAAACATGGACTAAGATATTTCTAAGGTGTGATGTCTAGTTACTTTAAAAAAAAAGAAACTAATTCCAGTTTTTTATATTCTCTTCCTCAAACTGTCTCAGTAATTGAAAAAGATCAGAAAGTTAGTATAAAGTTACCCTTCAACTCTGTTCTGCATTTGGATCTGTGGAATGCTGGAAGTTACTCAGAACGGGGCGAGGGGTTGTTCATTTGCTTGTTTGTTTGGTCTGTGTGCATGTTTAGGAGGGGGTGGACCCATGTGTGGAGGTCAGAGGACTTGGTTCTCTCCTTCCACCGTGTGGATTCCAGGGATGGAACTCAGGAAGTCAGGCTTGTGGCAGGTGCCTCACCCACTGAGCAGTCTTGACCACTGCTTGACACTAAAACGTGTCTTTTATTAAACTAAAACTACCTTAGTTACTTTTCTATTGCTGTGGAGAGATACTATAACGAAGGCCACGTATAAACGAAAGCATGTAATTGCGAGCTTGCTTAAAGCTTCAGCGGGTGAATCCACAACCAACATGGCTGCAGACAGGCAGCCCTGGAGCAGTAGCTAAGATCTTATATTTCGTCCACAAGAAGGAGGTGGGGCAAAAGGAGAGTAACTGGGCCTGACTTAAGGCATGCCACCCCCAGTGACACATCTTGTCCTTCAACAATGTTACACCTTCAAATCCTAACCACCTAGGGACCAAACATTCACAGATGTGTTTCTGATTCACATTAGTTCTTGCCTTCTGTTGTGTTTGGGATTGGCTGCTTCTCCCCCCCCCTTCCCCCCGGAACCTTGAGGTATACAGTTTGGTTGCTTATTTTGTATCTGTCTTACTTAGGGTTTTATTAGTGAACAGACACCATGACCAAGGCAACTCTTATAAAGGAAAACATTTAATTAAGGCTGGCTTACAGTTTCAGAGGTTTAGTCCGTTATCGTCATGATGGGAGCATGACAGCATGCAGGAAGACATGGTGCTAGAAGAGCCAGGAGTTCCTACCTCTTGACCCACAGGTAGCAGGAGTCTGTGTGGCACATTGGGCATAGCTTGAGCAGTGCCCACCTCCACAATGACACTTCCTCCAAAAAGACCACATCTCCTCCAATGAGGCCACACTTCCTAATAGTGCCACTCCCTATGGGCCAAGCATTCAAGCACACAAGTTTATGGGGCCACTCCTTTCAAACTATAGTATCCCTCAGATTTTTTTAATATGAGTACTTATGGCTATTAACTTTCCTGTTAGGACTGCCTTGGATCCATCATAAAGGATTGGATATGATGTGTTTTCATTATCACTTGTTTTTAGGAATTATTTACTCTCTGATTTCTTTGATCATTTATTGTTTATTCAAAATGTATTATCTTTTTTCTAAGAATTGTTTCTGTAATTTCTCTTATTGCTGATTTCTAGCTTTATGCTGTTGTCTGATGGAATACACTGAATTATCTCATTTTTTAAAAATAATATTGAAGTTTAATTTTATGTTATATGATTGATTTCCATGTTTACATGTGTTGCAGAGAAAACTATACATTTTCTCTCTCTTGGGTAGAATATTCTGTATATGCCCATCAAGTCCAGTTGACCTGTAAATTCTTTTAGCGCTGGAGTTTCTTGTTTTTAGTTAGGAAAACCTATTTAAATATGAGTGTGGAGCTGTGCATATTGGCACTTGCCTTTAATTCCCAGCACTTGGAAAACAGAGACAGGTGTATCTCTGTTAGTTCAAGACCAGTCTGCCTGATCTACACACAGCAGTGGTTCTCAACCTTCCTAATGCTGCAACCGCTTAGTACAGTTCTTCATGTGTGGTGACCCCAACATAAAATTACTTCATTGCTGCTTCATAGTTGTAATTTTGCTACTATTATGAAATGTAATGTAAATATCTGATTTGTGGCCCCTAAGGGGTCATGACTCACAGGTTAAGAACTGCTGGCCTAGAGTTTTAGGCCAGCCAAGGCTACAGAGTGAGACCCTGTCTTTAAACAAAACAAAACAAAACAAAATAGAACAAGAGAGAGTGGGGAGAGGTTAGGAAGGGAAGAGAGGAGGGAGTGGGATATTGAAGTCTTCCATTATTTTTATGTGAGGATCTCTGGTCTTTTATACCTTTTAATGTTTGTTATATGACATTTGGCGCTCTAAACATGTGTATTTTTCTTGGTGAATTGTTCCTTTTATTAATGTGTACTCTCTTCTAGTTAGTTTTAGCTTGAAGTTTACTCTGATGTAAGGTGGTTCTTCCTGCTTACTTAGATTTTCCATTTGGTTTGTAGTTTTCCACCCTTTGTAACTATGTTTTTTTGGTATCTTTGTTAGCCAAGTGTGTTTCTTGAAAACAATATATAGTTGTTTTTGGTCTTTTAATCCAGTTATTAATCTGTATCTTTTTAGTGGTCTGTTGAGGCCATTTACGTCTAAGATCAATTAGAGAAATGGGTTTGCTATTTTTTTTTATTTTGTTTGATGAAATTCTGCTTTGCTGGATTATTGATTTTTTTTTTCCCCTTCCTCTATATTAGTTTTTGAGGGTTTGTTGAGTTCTTATATTGGAACTGGTTGTTTCTTTCCCAGGTCTAGCTTGTTTATTTGTTGTTTAATGATCCAAAATGATCTCTGGGACCATGGCAGTGTGGACTATGGAGTCTACAGTGGTTACTGCAACTTCAGAAATCTAAACCTCATACCCACAGTGACTGTAAAGACTCCTAGGACCAAGGCCTCAGTCTCTCAAGGGACCCTGAGCACACTGAAACAGAAGCTCAACCCCACACTGACTTCTTAGCCCACTGGCCCCTTCTCTTTTCAGATTTTGCAGGAAATTATGATGAAAATACTTTTTATTATGGGAAATTATTTTAAGAAGCAATACAGATTTATTTTAGCCTGAGCATAGTAAAGCAGAAACATATTTTCAGTTCATTCTTGTTTATAGAATATCGTGTGTGTGTGTGTGTGTGTGTGTGTGTGTGTGTGTGTGAGAGAGAGAGAGAGGGGGGGGGGGAGGGAGAGAGAGAATATACTTTGTCAAAAGCAACCTAGGGGGAAAGGCTTTATTTTAGTTCATAGTACCAGGTTTCAGCTCATCTTTGTAGGGACGTCACACACAGCTGCTTATGTCGCATCTGTAGTCAGGAAGCAGACAAGAGTGAATGGGTGTGTGCATAGCTACACTCAGCTGACTTTCTTTCTCCAGTCTTAACACAGTTAAGGAACCTTTGCCTAGGGAATGGTCCACCCATTTTAGGCTGTTTTATCCTACTTCAGTTAACTTAACAAAGGTAATTTCTCACAGATAGGCCCACAGACTAATATAATCTACAGTTTCTCTTTGGACTTCTTTTCCCAAGTGAGTCAACATTCTACCACGTTGACAATTAAAACCATTACACATGAATCTGAAGTTTATGGTTTAAAATAGAAATTGTGTAAAACTAGCTCATACTGCTGGAGAGATAGGTATTTGTAAAACTTCTAAATTCCTACCAGGTACACTATGCAAATCTGTTTCTTATTTAGTGTATGCTACCTAGCTCCTCTCCTATCTGGATATGTGATGGGATGATACAGTTTTATTTATTATTTTTTCTTATTTTTGCATTTCTCTATTGTAAACAATATTGATAAAAGCTGATGACTATGTCCTTACCTTTCATTTTTTAGGAAGGAGTCACATCTTGTTTCTCTCAATTATGATGCATTTGGACGCCTTAATTATGTTGCTCACTTTCCATGTGATAAAAATCACATGACTGACTATTTGCTTGTGTGCCCTTTCTTGTTTCATTCATCTCTCCCATAGTTAATATTCCACTTCCTTACTAAAAGTCATGTATCCACAGAGGTAAGAGAGTCTAACCATGGCAAACGGTCTTCGGGATTTCTACTGAGAAAACTTACTACACAGTGATTAGATCATTAGCTTGAGTTTGCTGTTTTGAACTGGTTTGGGATTGTTTTGTTTGATTTTTGTTCTTTTAATAGGGTCGTTGACTTCAAACCCAAAGGTCATCCTGCCCTGGCCTCCCAAGTGCTGGGATTATAGGTATCTATTACCAAACTCTGCTTGGTTTTGTTTTGGGACCAAAAATATATAATTTGTTATTTATATATGCAAACAAAACTTTTAGTTGAACACATATTATGATGCTGTGCTAGGAAGGGTCTGTTGTTTGCTCTTTGTTTTGACACAAGGACTTTAGCCCATTCTTGGATTGAAAGCATGTATTCCATATCCACCACAAGCAGTTTTGAAGGAGGCCACAGTCAAGAGAGAGAATTCAGCATATTATATTTTGAAAAACAGACAAATAAGGTTTGTTGTTAGTGAAGCACAAAAGCCTGTGCCGGTGAAAAGAGGCTTCCAGGAAAGGTGGCTGTGGTAAAGGGGCGTGGCTCTCACAGGGAAGACGAGGCTGATGTAGCAGGGGGACGATTGAGGACCTGTTCTGTGTTCAGGAGGTGTGGCAGTAGGTAGAGCTATGGCCCTGCCCATTCACGGAGCAAATCCTCTAATTAGGGAAACGGGAAGACAGATGTGTCCTCAACACAACACTGGTATATGGGCTATGGAGTCTCAGAGACTGACAAAATAGGCCTATTTCTTGAGGAGAAAGATACAGAGTAACATCTCTAAAGCCTCAGCTACACTTACTTAGCCAGTATGCTGTGCAAAAGGACTGTAGAAGAGGTCAGTGATATGACCTGTACATAAGGGTAGCGTCACAACGCAGTTAGTCTAGGGTTCCTACCTAGCAGACTCCTGTCTTGAGCCCTGCCTCTCACCTCTCTACCCCCACTTTATGCAACTCAGTGCAACTCAAGGTATTGCATCCTCCACATTCTTGCTATTTGCTTGATATCTTCTCTTCATATACTCAGTGAGGTGACACGCCTATCCCAGCTTTGGTGATTTGCCCTAAAACCATTGTATCGGGTCTTTTCCGCTTTTGTTTTTGTTTTAATGAAATAAGAGAGAAGACAGTCACAATGTATTGAGCCAAATCAAATAAATAAATAAGCAAGCAAGTAAGCAAGCTTATGAAATGCTGTGCCTGTAGTAGGTTGGGGTGTGTGTGTGTGTGTATACACGTATATAGGTGTGTATGTATGTATAGTGGTGGTGTTAATATGCTTGGCCCATGGGAAGTGGCACTATTACAGGGTGTGGCTTTGTCGGAATAAATGTGTCATTATAAAGGTGTCTTTGAGGTCTCCTAGTGCTCAACCTCTACCCAGTGCAGAAGAGAGACCCTCCTGGCTGCCTGCAGAAGACAGTCTCCTTCTGCCTGCCCAGATCAAGATATAAAATTCTCAGCTCCTTCTCCAGCACCATGGCTGCCAGGACACTGCCATGCTTCCCACCATGATGATAATGGACTGAACCTCTGAAACTGTAAGCCAGCCCAAATAGATGTTTTCCTTTATAAGAGTTGCCTTGGTCATGGTGTCTCTTCACAGCAATGGAAACCCTATCTAGGACATAGGCACAGACACAGACAAAGACATTAGAAAACCCAGATCAGTGTTTGTCTCTAGCAAAACATTTGTAATTACAAAGCAGAATCTGGCTTTCAGAGTTTATCCTTACATTTACCAAGAAAGTTCTGTAGACCATTCTAGAGTCAGTACCCTTAAATGCCAGAAGTCTAGACCCAAAGAAGCATATGCTCCATACTCTTTTTAGACACTCTGTAAACCTTAGTGATTTCCATATAAAAAGGTTCAAGCCTTGGTCAATGGCAGTTAGGTATAAAGAAAGTTCAGGGGTGGGGGTGGGGGCTCTTTATCCTAGAGTGTTTTGTTTGTTTTATTGCTTTTTCTTAAAGTCTGGAACAAATTACTTATGTATGCATATGTATGAGGAGTACCATCACCCAGCCCTAATTCTTGGGGATTGTTTCCCTCCTCCTCAAGTGCATGCATGCTCTGTTTCGTGGGAATTGAGTAAAGCAGTGAGCATAGGAGCTTTGGCCTGGTACCAAAGGGGAGGCGGGGGTTAGTGGTTGGTGGGGGAAAGAGTTGCCTTTGATAACAAACAGCTTCTGTGCAGTCTTTTGGAGAACACTGGGTTTCTGGAGCTGATCCCTCATTCCTTTGTGCCACTCTAAGTACCAGTGATTATAAAGTGCCAAGGCATTTCCTGCATTTTGATTGGAAGGCTGCCTAAAAAGAAAATCCTGCCATTCCATAAGTAACAGCTAGTTATTTGAATATTTGGAGTGTGCTTTCTGTGTAAGTAGCAAATAAATGAAACTAAGTTAACAAATTAGTACATGCTACAAAGTGAAGATTCTCCAAGAGCTCTCACTGTCTGTGGCCATAGGAGAGAGCTGCTGGCAGCCCCATTTGGGGCATTGTTAGGCAGCTCTGTTGACACATGAATACATTGCATGTGATTACCATAAAATTGTGGGCTGGAAATTGAACCAGCCATGGTGCTGCATTTCAGATTGAACATTTCTAATAAGGAGACATTTAAAATGGATGTAAGAATAGGCATTACTTGCAGTCCCAGATGTATGGTCAATTGAAGTGTTTTTTGAATCTCAATTTAACAACGCAAACAAATTCCCTATCATTATTAACATAATTGTTCCCACTGTTGGATCTTGATTTTGAAAAAAAAAAAAGTAATTTAAGATAAAGAACAAGTTGCCAAAAGAACAAAACAAGCAAAAAGAAATGTAACTTGAGTTACTGTCTTGATGAGAGAGGAGAAGGGGGGGGGGTGTTGGAGATTGCAACTGCTCTTCACTTCCTGAATAGCCAAGCCATTGCTCTCCTGTTGGATACAGATAGTTTTCCTTCATGATTGACTGGGTAGTAAGTAGAATTCAGCTTTTTGCTGCCATTGCAGACCGTCAAGTCTGGCTGTACAGCATTCATATGCTAGGGGAACATCAGGTTGTAGGTCTTTTAAGGTCTTCTTACCACCTTTCTATGCTAAGATAATTTAGTCTGTGTTGGGGATTTGTGTATGTGTGTGGGGGGGTGGTGATTAAGACAGACGTAATTCCACAGCAGAACTATTAGATTTCACAAGAAAGCTGTATTAGTAATATAGGTTTTCTAAAGGCTTATTTTGTTGCAGTGTATGAATATGTGTGTGTCTATGTAAGGGCGTGCTGCGTATTGAATGCCCACGAGGCCAACCAGATAAGGGCATTAGATCACTTGGACCTAGAGTTCCAGAGGATGTGAGCCACCTGCTGTGGTGTTGGGAAATGGACTTTGGTACTCAGAAAGAACAGTAGCTGGGTAGCCATCATTTTGAAACAGATTTCAATATTCAGTACTTTGTAAAATTTTTTATAATGTATAACAAAATTTTCTTCTAAAAGATAAAGTAATATGTAGTAAAAATAGCGAATTGTTACAAATGAGATGGAAAGTTAAAACTAGTATTAAATCTGGTCAGTTCTGTAACATTGGGTAGAAAAATTCATAAGTTCAAGGCCTGCCTGGCACATTATTGAGGCCCTGCCCCAAGATAGAGATACAAAACAGAGCTGAGAATGCTACCATATGGTAGGTTCTGGGTCCCAGTACTGAATTAAACAAGCAAACATTAAAATGTCAGAGGGGAGAGTAGTTCTTTATAAGACTTTTAAAAATCTTATTACGTATTACTAACTCATTTTTAAAAGTTAACTTGATTTTTTTGTGAAACTACAATAACACTACAATAAAAACATAAATGGACATAATGTTCCAGTGAATGCCAGTGAGATAGCTGTATTAAAAGGATTACTGCTCCTGGATTATTCTGAAGGAAACAAAGGACACCTGGAAATGACGGTGCGGCTTCTGGGCTCACTCTCTAGCTTGCTCTCTGCTAGCTTTCTGACACAATCCAGGCACACGGGCTAGGGATAGTGCTGCTCACCGTGAACTGGGCCCTCCCGCATCAATTGTCAATCAAGATAGTCTCTCACAGACAGGACCACAGACCACTCACATGGAGGCAGTGACTCTGGTGTGTCAAGTTGGCAATAAAAGCTAACTAGAAAACAGCATATGCAAAGAGCAATAAGTAAACAGTATGGCTGAGTCACATGGAGGTTTTATTTTGACAAACTTCCACACTGATTTCTATAGTGCTTGTTATCAACAGTGAACAAGGATTTCCATTTCTGTACATCCTCACCAGCATTTCTTGTCATTTGTTTGTGTGTGTGTTTTTTTTCTCTTTCATAGTAATTATTCTGCTAGGGTAGCAAAGGATCTTAAAAGTAGTTTCAATTTGTGTTTCTCTGATGGCTAAGGATATTGAATCCTTTGATTTTAAAAAAAAGAACTATTTTATTTAATTCGTTGACCAGTTGTCATGTGTGGTGTGTTGGTGTTTAGTGTTTAATATTTGCAATTCTCTGGATGTTGTAGATTTTAACCCCCACATGAACAGCTGACAAAGATTTCCTCCCATATGTAGACTGTCTACTTTGTTGTGCAATAGCTTTTAGATTTCATGTTCTTTTGTGGTCTGATATGATGTAGGATATTACTACTACTATTATTATTATTATTATTATTATTATTATTATTATTATTATTGACTTGCTTTGTGGTCTGGAATGTGATTAGTTTTAGGAAAGGCTCTATGTACCACTGAAGGGTGTGTTTCCCTGTCTATTGAGTGGAATGTCCTGGAGGTAGCTGTTAAATTCAGTTGATCTATGATTTCAGTGTCCATAGCTCATCGTGCTAATATATTTCCCCAGGGTTGCTGAGTCCAGCCTGTTTTCTTTTCTAGCAAGCATCAACTGCTTCCTAGTGGCATTCTTTCCAAGCATATCATTTACTGATACAATATTTTTAATAAGCACTAAGATGGGGTTAGATATTTTTTAGTGGGACAGTAAAAGGCTACCTCCACCTTAGTTGTCCTCAGACTAAATTTTATGTACTTAGAAAGTAACATACTAGCAAAATATAAGAACCTGGAAATGGTTCAAGGTAAAGGCACTTGCCACCAAGCCTGACTACCTGAGTTCAATTCCTAGTACCCATATGGTAGAAGAAGAAAACAGACTCCAAGTTGTTTTCTGACCTTCATATTATGGCATTTGACTCTCTCTCTCTCTCTCTCTTTCTCTTTCTCTCTCTCTCTCTTTCATACACACACACACACACACACACACACACACAAGAATAAATAATAAACTTTTAAAATATAATAATAAAATTTACCATGGCTTCCTGATTCGCAGTAGATTCTTGAAGACTTGATAGTTTGAACGTAACATGGCTTCATGACTTAGACTCTAGTCCATATGTCTCCTAAAGTTTGAAGTGGAGAAGAATCCCTATTGGCTCATCCCATTATCTCTTCTGTTTAACTGTCCACTCGCTTTCTTTGTTGTCGTTTTAGAGTTGGAGATTGAGCTCAGAGCCTCATGCACATACTTGTGCTCTTTTTCTTACACTCCAGATTTTATCCCCCTCACCCCATCCACCCTCCAACTGTTCCACATCCCATACCTCCTCCCCACCCACCCCTGTCTCCACATGGGTGTCCCCACCCCACCTGACCTCTAAACTCCCTGGGGCCTCCAGGTGTCAGCAGCTTCTGTCCATTGGCTGGGTGCAAATATCTGCATCTCACTCCACTGCTTGTTAGGTCTTCAGGAGTGCAGTCATGCTAGGTCCCTTTTTGTGAGCGCTCCATAGCCTCAGTAATAGTGTCAGGCCTTGGGGCCTCCCCTTGAGCTGGATCCCACTTTGGGCCTGTCACTGAACCTTCTTTTCCTCAGGCTCCTCTCCATTTCCATTCCTGCAGTTCTCTCAGACAGCAACAAATATGGGTCAAAGTTGTGACTGTGGGATGGCAACCCCCTCCCTCACTTGATGCCCTGTCTTCCTGCTGGAGGTGGGCTCTACAAGTTCCCTCCCCCCACTGTCGGGCATTTCATCTAAGGCCCTCCCTCTTAGTCCTGAGAGTCTCTGCCTCCCTGGTCTCTGGTGCATTCTGGAGGCGCCCACCTCCTACCTCCCGGGCTGCCTGTTTCCATTCTTTCTGCTGGCCTCGGGGCCTCAGGCCTTTCCTCACACTTGCACTCTTAATTGCGTCCCTGACTCCTACAGTTTCTTGAATTTGTTTGGGTGGTGGTGCACATAGCAGTGCACCCTAGTGGTGGTCAGAGGACAACTGCTCAGGAGTTGGTGTGTCCTGACAATCAAATAAGTGGTTAGGCTTCTTGTTCTTACCCACCAAGCCATCTCACTGGGGCCAGGGTGATATTGTGATCTTCTCGACTTCACTTCTTGAGACTGTCCTACTGAGGTGTGCTACCACATCTGGTTATTCTTGATAGCAAAATTTTAACAATAGTTTTCTTTTACTATGCTGAATGTCCCAGTTACTTCCAAGAGGTAATGCAGTTTACAACTCTTACGTTTATACACAGTTCTTGACTTGATTAAAAGTAAAAAGGATAGGAAACATAACTCAGTGGTAGAGCTCTTGCTTGGCATGCCTAAGAGCCTGGTCTAATCCTAGCACTCTTAGACCAGAAAATCAGACTGATGATGGGCATAAAGTGTTCTCCGACCTCACAGACGTTACTCACAGAAATTACTAATAAAAGTAATTTCTCCCTCTTCCCATGAAGGAAGAAAAATCCTAAGCAGTAATTTAGATTTTAAGTCCTTAAAGAAGCTTAAAGTACAAATTACTAAAATAATGAGATTGCTTTTTCCTTTTTTAAAAAACTACCTTAATATGTGTTTATTATATACAACAAATAAGAGAGGTAGTGGGGGGCATTTTAGGCCCTTTAGTACTGACATGTTGTAGAATTAGAATCTCGGGTTGGTGATTGGTGGGTTCCTGTTTGAAGTTCTCGTTCTAAAACATTTGTTTTTATGAGATTATTTAGGTGTGTGTGCCAATTTTAGGAATGTATTTCACGAATATGATGTTGGTAGCTAATTTATTATAATCATTTCAAATTTTAAACCTCTTTTGAATGTTTCCTCAAAGTTCTAGTGTCTTAGGAGGATGAGGTAGGTTTCTATAAAGTCATCATTCAGGGAGTAAGTACATAGACACAGAACAGAACCTGAATCTGGATACCATTTTCTCTCTCTTGTATACCTTCTCTGTAACTCTTCAGATTTTTTTCTTGAAGAGGGAACATGATCCATATACACCAAAGAGTTTGAAATGTCTCTAGGTGGCTGACTATACTAAAGTTAGGCTTCAGCTGCTCTAGACAGAGGAGACAGTGTGTCTGTGGTTTCAGATTCAAATTCAGACTTGTAAGAAAGCAGTCCCCATAGAAGCCTGCTTGTTTCCTAAAGAGAGACAGAAACAGGATGGATCCTGGTAGGAGGGGAGGTAGAGAAGAGCAAAAGGAGGGAAATTGTAATGAGGATTTATTAGGTAAAATTGCATTTTTAATAAAATGAGGGAAAAGGCACCCTGGGAGCTGTCAGCCATCTAGGGCAGGTTGAAGGTTAGCAGGTGGTTTTCCTGAGATGGTTCGCTGTAGACTGTGGTGAATGAGCTCTTGGGAGCAAGGCCCAGGCTTTTTGTCTCAGGATTGGTTTTTGTTTTTTTGTTTGTTTGTTTGTTTTTTGTTTGTTTGTTTTGCTACTGATATGTCTTTCCTGTCATTAAATTGATATAGCCATCCCTGGGCATTAGCCCACCCTATTGGGCAGATTTTCTGCAGATCAGTGATGTACTATCTTATAGTGATGGCTATATACACAAATCAATGATTTCTTAATTCCTAATGATTTTATAAGAATTGCAGTTTTATAGTAGTGATTATTTAGCCCTTTATAAAAAGAGCTACAATTAGGGCCCTCTGTAGTATGACAACTGCAATCAGGACCCTGCCAGTCTCTAAGTGTCACGGGTTAACTGGACCAAGAGAGAAAGCCGGCGGCATGCTACAGGTTTACATTTTAGGAATATATTCCTTTAGGCTGTAAACTATTAACTAAATGTTGTAAAAGGAAACGGGTGATTTATTGTAGGTGCAAATACAGAAGATAAAATATTGACTGGATTTATCTATACAAAACTTCAGTGAAATACTTTGACTCGACACACCATTTTAACTTAGACATAAGAAGTATAGTTCTTCTAGCTGGGCTGTTGTGTCTGTCCTCAGTGGGAGGGGAAGCTCCTGACCTCACAGACACGTGAAGTTGCCAGGGTGGGAGGATACGAAGGGGGTGACTGGGAGGGGGCAGTGAGCAGGAAGGGGGCCCCCCT
>JADRCH010000080.1:680043-817379 GCA_019843965.1 Rhynchomys soricoides | reverse complement strand
GGCCCCCCTGCTCAGGGTAGAAGGGGAGGGGGGGACTTGGAAGGGGGAGACTGGGAGGGGCAGTGAGCAGGATATAAAATGAATAAGTAAATAAATTAAATTTTACAAATAGAATTATAGTTTTTAACTTTAAATGAACCTGTGGAGCTACTGGCAGATAATCCTTAGATAACTAGTCTTAATGGAAACACACGTAAACATCTCTGTTGCAATTTCTTGTTCAATTTATGGTTTGAATATACATTTGAATTTACGAACTTTTGAGGGGAGATGCTTAGAATACCATGTGATCTAGTCTAAAAAAGTACAAAAACAGAATGATGACATTAAGTAGGCAGAAGGAGAATAGAAGATAAAGAGAGTAGAAGCAGAACAGAAGCAGAGAGACTATAGACTACGGAAGAATATAATAGAGCTGAGGAGAGGGAGACGGGGCAGGATAGAACACAGAGCAGAGAATACAGCAGAGAACAGCAGGCAGGCTGCTTCTTACCATGGTACAGGATTTCTCTTAATATCAGCTTTCTTTTCACTGACAAGGACAGGGTTTTCTTATACTCAATAAAAAGGTAGAAACCTTTTCTTTCTCTATGCAATAAAGGTTGGCACTTATTTTTCATTCAGAACAAGTGCACATGTGCATATATATAAATATATGTACATGTGTATGTGTATATATATATGTATACACACACACATACACATATATGTAAGTATAGATGTGAGTATGTAAGTTAATGAGACAGATATCTGGGCCTGGCCAAAATATGTATGTAAAAATAAGTATGTATGAATGTGTATGTGTTTCTGGGCATATTTGCATGTATAAAAGTGCTTCATTCTGCAAACGTGACTTTCTTTTCTTGGTTCAATAAAAGCTATTGCTCCAAGCCTCCCTCTCACCTGGCCAGTGAGAGGTGAGGCTCCCTAGCAAGAAAGAAAGGATCCCTAGTAATTAATTCTTTACTTATTCCCAAGGCTGTTAAGCAACAGGTAATAATTCTCCTGAAGCCATCGGACTCAAGGAGAGTAAATATTATTAATATTAAGCAAGCTCTGCTTCTGCAAGACCAAGTCTTGCCCCTGCCAAAGCTCACCCCGCCCCCATAGGCTGCCTTTCAGAGAGGACCCAGACTGGATCTTAGCTCCTACTAAAAGCTTTCTAGAGATTCAATGCAGTCTCTATCAAATTCCAATATAGCTTTTCACAGAAATTGGAAAAAAACCAAAAACCTTTAATACAGTAACACAAGATATGTGTCACACACAAAGGATAGTTAAGAGTCTTGAATAATAAAAGAACATTTGGAGGTATCACCGTTCCTGCTACCAAGCTGTGTATTACAGATTTATAATAATAAAAAACATAATATTGGAATAAACCAGACATGTAGATCAATGGAATTAAATTGAACACCTAGACATAAATCTGTCCATATACCTATGGATACCTGATGTTTTTTTACAAAGAAGCCAGAAATATATAAAGGAGACCATACAGCATCTTCAACAAATGGTGCTGGTTAGGTGGGATAGCCGCATGCAGGAGAATGTATCTATCACCAGCACAAAATTCAACTTGAAGTGGATGGAGAACTTCAGTAAGAGATCAAGATGGCATGGGTGGAAGAGAAAGTTGTTGGGCTGGAAAGATGGCTCAGCGGTTAAGCGCGATGATTATTCTTCTAGAGGTCTTGAGTTCAATTCCCAGCAGCCACAACATAGCCCACAACCATCTGTAATGGGATCCGATGCCCTCTTCTGGTGTGTGTGAAGACAGCAACTTACATACATAAAATAAATACACACAGTACTTACATACATAAAATAAATAAATTGGTAAAAAAAGAGAGGGGGGAGAGAGAAAGTTGTTGGGATGGTATTGAACTCATTGGCACAAGAAAGACATTCTAAGAAGATGCTGATAGCACAGGCACCAAGAACATCAATAAATGGGACCTCATGAAGCAGAAAATTCTCTGTACAGCAAAAGATACTATCATTCGGGCAAAGCAGTAGGCTACAGAATCAGAAAATATCTTTACTAATTACATATCTAATAGAGTATTAATATTTAAAATATATAAAGAACTAAGGAAAATGGACATCAAGAAACAATCCAATTAAAAATGGGATATTGAAGCAGAGAGTTCTCAAAAGATGAAGCACAAATGGCTGAGAAACACTTAAAGATATGTTCAACAGCCTTAGCTATCGGGCTACAACTGTGAGTTTCATCTTACCATCTTGAGATGGCCACAAGCAACAGGTAATGGCTTACCCTGGCAAGAATGCTAGGAAAGGAAAGCACCTACTCATTGTTAGTGGGAGTGCAAACTGGTAGGCCCAGGATGGGAATAAATGTTGAAGTCCATCAAAAGCTAAAAATGAATCTGCCACAGGATCCAGCTATTCCATTCTGTGCCCAAAGGACTTCATATCTTACTATATAGACACTTGTTTATCCATATTTATGGCTGCTCTATTCATAAAAACCAGAAATAGGAAACAGCTTAGATGTCCACGAATGGTGGGGTGGCTTAAATAAAAATGGCCCCATACGCTCATAGGGAGTGGCATTATTGGAGGTCTGGCTTTGTTGGGGTATATGTGGCCTTGTTGAAGAAAATGTATCAAAAAGGGGTAGGCTTTGAGGTTTCCAAAGCTTAAGCCGAAACCAGTGTCACCTCTCTTCCGGCTGTTTGCCAATCCAAATGTAGACCTCTTAGCTGTTTCTCCATCACCATGTCTGCCTCCATGCCATCATGCTTTCTGCTATGACAACAATAGACCAAGCCTCTGAACCTATAAGCCAGCGCCAATTAAATGTTTTCCTTTATAAGAGCTGCCATGGTCATGGCATCCATTCAAAGTGATAAAACCCTAAATAGGACAAATGAATAATGAAAATGTGGTACATTTACTTAATGGAATATTATTCACCTCTTAAGAAAAACAAAATTGAGCCAGGCATAGTGACACACAGCTTTAATCTCAGCAATTTGGAAGCAGAGACAGGCAGACATGTGTGAATTTAAGGCAGTCTAGTCTACATTATGAGTTCCAGGACAGCCAGAGCTACATAGTGATATCTTGTCTCAGAAAAGAAAAGAAGAGGGAAAGAAGAAACGAATTATAAAGTTTGTGGGTAAATTGATAGAACCAAAACCAATCATTGTGAGTGAAATAACCCAGACTCCAAAAGACAAATGTTGCAGTATTCGTTAGGTAGCTAGTCAGGGGCCAAAGGTAAGAGGGTACGTTTCTAGACGGGTAAATGTAGTGTAATAGAGAGGCGAAGGGAACCAGACTAGGATTAAATGGGGAGGGGGATGGGAAAACAGGATGCAGGAGAATAGGGAAGGACAGCTAACAGGAAGGCCTTTTGAAAAGCTGTCTAGAAACCAGTACTACTAATATAACAGATAATAAATATATCAGTAATGAGAGTCACTGTTCCAACTACACATCTTATGTCACTAAAAGCTCTAGTGGCAGGAATGAGTTATATCTTGTTGAGTCATATCCCAAAGGGGCCCCATTACCCCAGCCTCCAAACATTACAGGCTGTGTTGATTACCCTTCATACCCTGATAGTAAGACACGTTGCTGAAGGCACCATTTACATATGCCATCAAATATGAAGAAATTGAGTTGATGTTCAACAAAAAGCTTTACCCCTACTGACTGCCATTTGTGGTACTGGAAGTTACTTTGCATACTACTGGAGGAGAAAAGGAATCACCACCACCACCCAGCTACAAACCCTGTGACCTACAACAGTAACCTACCTGCAAAATATAGTGGTGTGAAAGTAGCACAGCCATCTTTGGAGTAGCAGCCAACCCCATTCTGATTGGGCATAAGGCCTGCTCCATGAGATCAACCGTATCTCTGACTGCTGAAGTGTCTAAGAACCCGAGCCTACTTACGTCATGAGTCTGAGAAAACCTACTACTATTATTCTGCTAAAGTGGTCCTAAATGACTCCTAATGACAGTGCTAGCTCCATAGGTCAGTGCATCACACAACCCTCACCAGAGAAGATTTTCATGCAGTTGATAATAGTTAATGTGGAGCCCCACAGCTATACAGACGGTAAAAGGCTTCGGAGCACTCATCTCTAAAATGGGATGCCGTTATCAACGTCTACCCCTCAATATTCAGAGAGCTATGTGGAAGAGGAGGTGGAAGAGCCAGAGATAGTAGATGACTCTCAAGGAAACTGCCATCCAGAATCATGGGATTGATATGCATATGACCTCACAGAGACTGTGACAGCACATAAAATACGCTGCACAAGTTCAAACCAGACACCACAGAGAAGATTCCAGCGGCTTTTTGTTTGCTTTTTGTCTTGTTCGTTTGTTTTGATATTTTGGGTTTTTTGGGGGGGGAGGGAGGTATGAACCTCTTGGTTGGGTAGAAACTCTAGGAAGAGTTGGAGGAGAAGAAAGAATATAATCAAAATATATTGTATGTAAAAAAAATTTGTATGTAAAAAAAAATTTGTACGTAAAATGGATAGACTGTTTCTCAAAATTGGTATAGCAAATAGTATTGAGAATGTCTTTGGAGGTTCTAGCATTGGAGTGTAGCTACTCATATGCCCTTGACCAAAGAGCCGTCCTCTGTTGGGAAGGTCATCCTCCGACCACACACTTAGCTTCAGGCAGATACACATAGCACAGAGGGAGGATGGGGACACCTGCCTGTCCAGACAGATCAGCCAGACCAATTACAGTGGGGTGATGGATGTCACAGCCAGATAGCCTTCACATCCTGTACTTTCTGAGTGTGTGTGTGTGTGTGTGTGTGTGTGTTGTGTGTGTGTGTGTGTGTGTGTGTGTGTGTATAGTCTATCACATATCTTTCGAAACCAAGTAGGATCAGAGAAGCCTGTCAGTATACTTATAGTTCTTCATAAAGAAAAAAGTGTTAAACATGCACATCACATTTAGCTTCCTTGTGTTAGAAGGTAAAGCTTTCCTTGTTCATCTGTTTGATTATTTTAAGCATGCAGTGAATCCTTGGTCTGTTTGTAATTCTCATCATGTCTGTACTAAACAAGCCAGGGAGCCAGTGTATTGTGTCATAGAATTTGTCATCATTTCCTAAGCCATTGTGGTTACCTCACTAACACCTAGCAGAGGTGCCTGTTTCTCTACTGGGATCTTTTCTTTTTGCTAGGCATTCCTATGGGAAGGTCATTTGTTCCAATAATGGCTTCTCATTTGGTCTAAAAATCAAACAAAAGCTTTGCAGCTGTGAAATGTAGCCCATTTTAAATTAACCTATTGTAAATCCTTAATGACTGAGAAATCTTGCAGTTTGCTGTGATTTCTGGTAGTGCTGCAGTAGAATAGCAAGCAGTAGAAATGGCCCAGGTCAGAGTGCTGCACACTTGGGAAGAGAAGGGAAGTTCAGCCAGTCACACAGCAGCTCAGTTCATGCCTGCAAACTTTCCTGCATGAAATGCTGTCTCTGGAAGTAACTCATTAATAGAGTTATTATGCCAGAAGTGAAGTTGTGCATAAGTGTGTTCTGCCTTTGCTTTCTGCAGTCTTTTTTCACCTAGAGCTTAGATTCCTGGGAGGGGGAAAAAAGCACCATTTCATTTTAACTCACTTCTTTTCTTCTTTTCTTTTTTTTTTTTTTTTTTTTTTTTTTTCTTATAAAGGACATTTAATTGGGCTGGCTTACAGGTTCAGAGGTTCAGTTAATTATCATCAAAGTGGGAGCAGGGCAGCATCCAGGCAGGCATGATGCAGGCAGAGGTGAGAGTTCTACATCTTCCTCTGAAGGCTGCTAGTGGAAGACTGACTTCCAGGCAGCTAGGATGAGGGTCTTAAAGCCCATGCCCAGTCACACACCTACTCCAACAAGGCCACACCTACTTTAGCAGGGCCACACCTTCTTTTTTTTTCTTTTCTATTGGGTTATTTTATTTCTTTACATTCAAAATGTTGTTCCCATTCTCAGTGCCCCCCCCCCAAATCCTGTATCCTATCCCCCTTACCCCTGCCTCTCTGTGGGTGCTATGCCACCCACACACCAATTCCTGCTTCACTGCAAAATGTCTCCTAAGTCGGGGCATCAAACCTCTCCAGGACCAAGGGCCTTCCCTCCCATTAATGCCAGACAAGACCATCCTCTGCTACATATGTGGCTGGAGCCATGGGTCCCTCCATGTGTACTCCTTGGTTGGTGGTTTAGTCCCTGGGAGCTCTGGGGGTCTGGTTGGTTGGTATTGTTGTTCTTCCTATGGGGTTGCCATCCCCTTGAGCTCCTTTAGTCCTTCCCCTAACTCTTCCATTGGGGTCCCTGTGTTCAGTCTGAGAGTTGGCTGTAACTCACTTTTTTCTTTTTCTTTTTTGTTTTTTGGGGTTTTTTTTTTTTGTTTGTTTTTCGAGACAGGGTTTTTCTGTGTAGCCCTGGCTGTCCTGGAACTCACTCTGTAGACCAGGCTGGCCTCAAACTCAGAAATCCACCTGCCTCTGCCTCTGCCTCTGCCTCCCGAGTGCTGGGATTAAAGGCGTGCGCCACCACTGCTTGTAACTCACTTATTTTCAATGCTACAAATCCAACCCACTCTAGGCACTACTTTACCACTGAGCCACACCCTTACTTCAAAAATTGGAATTTTGATAATAAAACAAGTTAGCTCTGTCCTTACACAAATTTTATAAATTCTCTGCCTTTGCTTTTTGGATCTAGAATTTCTCTGGATTTGTTCAGCCTAAATTAAATATGATTATTAAAGAATCTTATAGATGTAGTTTGTTTCTTTAATACTTACTATCTATTAAGCACTTGTTAAATTACTTAACTCATTGGTGCCTTTTTTCTCTGTATTAAATGAAGCTAGTAATAATATCTACTTCCTAGAGTTGTGAAGATACAAAAAATTAATAAATTACCTTGAATAGTACTCAATAACAATGAAGTTATTAGCGATAATTATTAGTCACTCTCGTGGACAGATTAAATCGACAGCGAACAGCTAATTCACAGATAATGATATATAGTGCAAATGAAAAGTATAAGGTACACCGTGATCATTTATAGAAGTTAGCATGCTGAGGGGCTGTTTCACCTAGTACTTTGAAGGGAGGAATCATTGAGCGGGGGTATGATTAAATTTACATGTATTTTTAATCAATAAAAAGTTTGGTTTTGTTTTAATTCACATTAGGGTTTGTTTATGCTAAAGTAACTTCTTGGTGTACAGTTCTGTAAGTTTCAATAGATGTGTGTAGGCACACAGCTACCACTGAATCAATATGGAGAACAGTTTTGCCCCTTTCTCAGCTTCTCACAGGATGGTCCCTGTACTTGTTCGCTTCCTTCTTTACCCCATTGTCACTGATGTATTTCTAATTCTTTTCTCTACCATGCCCTGGGAAGTGATTTACTTAATAGCTTTTAGAGGATCATTGTTTACATTTTGCACATTGCATTTGAAATTCACCAATGTTATTGTACTTACCAGTAGATGATATTTCTTGATAGTATTTCATTGTACAGTTTAACTTTTCACCAGTTGAAGGGCATATGTACTCTTTCCTGTGTTGTGCTATGCTGATGTTGTATTGTGTTTGTGATATGCTTTAAGGTGCCATCTTCTAGCCAGGCCAACCATGATCTCACTGTGTATCATAGGATGACCCTAAACTCCTGTTCCATCCTCTTAGCAAATGCTAGGATTACAGGCATGTACAGCCATGCTAAGCTTGGTTTCTTAGTTCTTTTGGCTTTTGCATAAAATTCATTTGAAATTAGGTGTCAGTGTCTGATAAAAATAATTTTAATTGGGCATGGTGGCATATGCCTGAAAACTCACCACTTAGAGACTGAGGCAGGAAAATCATTAAATTTAAGCCCAACCTGACCTTCATAATAAGACCCTGTATTGGGGGGGGGGGGGGAGGGGGGGGGGGGCCAGATTTATTGATGTTTTCCTTGTAGTTGTGTTGAATTTGTAGATCATTTGGGGAAGAAAGATGGCAACAATGTTGGATCTTTCAATCTATATCTACATTTATCTACCCCCCCCCGCTTTTTATTTTATTGGTATTTTGTAATTGATAGTATATAGAGGCTACAAATTTCAAGTCTCTCTCTCTTTTTTTTTTTTTTTTAGGATGAGGCACTTAATTTTAATTGGACATGTTAATTAGGTGAGCTGGGCTTTTGATTGATGGACTTTTAATACTTTGACAGCTGAACTTTGGTGGTCAGCTTCAAGAGGAAGTGGCCAAATAAGGGAATGGACCTTGAGTAGCTTTAGGAATGTAATTTAATGGTTTTTAGCAAAGGGAGATGTAAATGTCACTTTATTTCTTCAGATGAGGGGCTAAGATGAGAGCCATACCCAAGCTATGCTTGGGCTGAGCCCGAAGCGTTTCCTTCTCTGTTCTCACTATTGCTAGGCTGAGGCCTGAAAGCTTCTAGCCTCCATACAATCTAATCTTCCAAGCTGACTGGTTTCTCTTGGCTTCTGCCTGAATTGCTCTGCTTGACCTCATACTAAGTTTGGTAATATCTTCTAATCATCGGGCTTCTTTATCATTCTCTGGCTCGTTGTCTTCACCTGTGTCTAGCTTGTTCTCCCTGCAATCTGTCTTTGTAAAACTATCCTGGTAAAACTGTCACACACACAGACACACATACAGAGACACACACAAACACACACACATCCTACCACCCACTTTTCCTCTCTCTCATTATTCTAAAGTAGCCTCTCTTTCTTGTGCTGTTCTTGTGTGAGTTGAGCATATCCCATCTCTGACTTATTCTGTCAAATCTTTCTCTGATTCATCACTTTGTATGCCCCTCAATTAGACATGACTTTCAAACATGGCCACTTCCTTCTACAAACTAGCCTTACCTTCGTTGTTAAGGATTAAAGGTGTGTGCTAAGGGCGTGTCTGCATTCCAGCCAGATCATATCGACCTAGAAGGTCTTTGGCTGTGATACCTTGCCAGATAGCCATGTTGCTGAACTAAAGTTCCTTTACAGGAAAAAGGGTAAATGGTAAAACCTGTCAACAACATGTTTGCCATGCTTGGGCCTACTAGAGACCTTCAATACCCTCTTGAACTAACATACTTTTAAAGTTTCATTTACCTACAACTCATATAAACTCCACCTGGTATTCAAGAAAGATCGAAGAATCATTACCCATGACCTAGCAGTTTTGATTGAGGAATTGAGATTATTAATATTCAGAGTAATTATTGAAAAATGTGATTCAATTCCTGTGATTTTGCAGTGTTTCATGTTTCCTAATTCCTCTTTTACACAGCAACTATCCTACTGCCATTTATTTTTCTGTGTCCTCTTGGATATGTTTTTTATTCTCCTCTTCAGTCTGCCATATTCCTTCCTCTATAGACTTGTCTTAGTTGTCATTAATTCTTTCTTAAAGAGTTTTTTTTTTTTCTGTGCTTATGTGTTTTCCTGCATGTGTATGTCGGTGCATCACATGAATGCTTAGTGTCCTTGGAGGTCAGAAGAGGGCATCAGATCCCCTGAGACTGGAGTTACAGATTGTTGTGAGCTGCCTTGTAGATGCTGAGAACAGAACTTGTTCTCTATAAGCACAGTAAGTGCTTAACTGCTGAACCATCCTTCCAGCTCTTCAGTTGTGTGTGCTCTTTTGGAATTCATTTAGGAGATTGTTTAGTCAACTTTGAATCCATTCAGAAGTTTGTATCCTTTTTGAAGTCTTTGAACATATCTATATGTTCAAAAATATATGGTTTAAAAATCTTTGTCTAGGATTTTATTTCATTGAGAAACCTTTTGATGGAACTGATAATTTTGGGAAGAGATATCCTGCTTCATTGCTTGTGTTTTGCCTGGGGACATCTGCATCTGGAATTAGTTCAGTGGGCAGGTCTTTTTGGCTCAGCTGAGTGAGTTAGTGATTGGGCTGATGTGTGGTGTCCCTCAGCTCATCTGGGCTCATTTGGTCATGGCTTTTGTAGAGGGGTTCTCACCCCATTCATGAAGGTATCACCTCTCAATGCCACACTTACAAATACCATCTTGTAGGTTCATGCTTTGACTATTAATTCTGGGGGATACTAACACTCAGGCATGTCTTATTTCCCACATGCAGGGCTACTTCATTCAGAGCAGTGGTTTGGGGATTCATCTTAGTTCTTGTGTCAATAGTTTATTTTTATTTCTGCAAAGTAGTCTCTCCTCCGACTGTATCATCTGTCATGTAACTGACAGACAGACTTTTCATTCAGTTTTGTGTGATTATCAATAGAGCTTCTCTTTAAGTTTATATATAGATTTTCAGGTGGAGATGAGCGTTGTCCATTTCTCCAAGCCAGCACACAGGAGTGGAATTGCAAGGCAACATGGCAAATGTTTTCCAGAGTGTTTTTTTTCAATATCAGCGAAATATGACAATTCTAGTTATTTCAAATTCTGGCCAGCACATGATATTGCACATTTTTATTTTTTCATTCTAATAGGCAATGCCATTTTGAATGTGTTTATATAAAAGTCTATAGCTTAGCATTTCTGATCTATTTTGAAATAATTGTTTTTACAGATTTATTTATTTATTATATGTAAGTACACTGTAGCTGTCTTCAGATACTTTTTCTTTTCATTCCGACCCCACTTGCTGTAGCTGTCTTCAGACATCCCAGAAGAGGGCATCAGATGTCATTACAGATGGTTGTGAGCCATCATGTGGTTGCTGGGATTTGAACTCATGACCCTCAGAAGAGTAGTCTGTGCTCTCAACCACTGAGACATCTCTCCAGTCCTCCCTCTTTCTTTCTTTCTTTCTTTCTTTCTTTCTTTCTTTCTTTCTTTCTTTCTTTCTTTTTTTTGTTTTTCGAGACAGGGTTTCTCTGTGTAGCCCTAGCTGTCCTGGAACTCACTCTGTAGACCAGGCTGGCCTCGAACTCAGAAATCCGCCTGTCTCTGTCTCCCGAGTACTGGGATTAAAGGCATGCGCCACCACTGCCTGGTGAAATAATTTGTTAAAACTGTGATTTTTGTGTATGTGTGGTTTTTCATGATGGGGATTCTCTCTGTAGTCCTGGTGGTCCTGGATCTCACATTGTAGATTATGCTGGCCTCAAACTCAGGGATCTGCCTGCCTCTGATTCCTGAGTGCTTGGGATTAAAGGTGTGTGCCACATGCCTGGCTAAAATGGAATTTTTAATTGAGTTGTTTTTTTTTTTCCTTTGGAAAGTGACAAAAAGAAATAGATTAGGAAGAAGATAAGATGACCAGTAGAACATGTGAGATTTGAGAAGTCTTTGGAATAGGGGTGGGGTCTGTGTCTCTGTAGTAGAATAATTAGCAGGCTTGAGGCCCTAGGTTTTATCTTTATCACAAAGGAAATCAAAATGAATAGAACAAAACGGTATCACATAGGCAACTAGGAATGTACAAGCAGATGGGATGGGGTAGGTAGGCTGTAAGAAGGCTAGGAATGTGTCAGATCTATGCAGAACCACCCCTGAAGGCTCATGGGGGCCTCTCACCCCACACGTGCATACCCTGAGTTGTCTTCCTTTTGGTTCTTTAGTAAGCTAAGATTATATAGGTTTTTACCAAGGTCTTTGGACCCATTGCTCATCACTAATTTGAAGCATGCTTTTCCTTCTTCTAGTCCATTCCCGTGTATCTTAGTTACTTTTCCTGTTTCTATGACAAAACACTGTGAGCAGGCAACTTATAAATGATGACATTTAATTTGGGAGTTTGCTTTTTCATACAGTTAGTCTGTCTTAGGGTTTTATTGTTGTGAAGAGAAAACATGGTCACAGTAGCTCTTCCAAAAGAAAACATTTCATTGAGACCTGTGTACAGGTTCAGAAGTTTAGTTCATTATCATCATGGTGGGAAGGAAGCATGGAGGTGCATAGCAGACATGATGCTGGAGAATAGTGAGAGCTCTACATCTGGCTCTGTAGACCACAGGAAGAGAGAGACCCTGTGCCTAGCTTGAGCTTTTGAAACCCCAGAGCCTCAGCTCCAGTGACACACTTCCTCCAACAAGCCCACCCCTACTCCAGGGCCAAACTTCCTAATCCCACTCCCTAAGCATTTAAGTATATGAACCTATGGGAGCCAATCTTATTTAAACCATCACAGAGTTCATGACTATCGTGGCAGGAAGCATGGCAGCAGGCAGGCAGTCATGGTGATAGAGCAGTAGCGAAGAGCTTCCATCTGATCCATAAGCACAAAACAGAGAGAGCTAATTGGGAATGGTTTGGACTTTTGAAGCCTTACAGCTTACCTAGAGTGACACATCTCCTGTAACCATGTCTGCAAGTTTGAGGCCAGTAGTCACATAGTGAGTTGCAGACAAGCATGAACCATAGAGTAAGACAACCGTGCCCCCCTCCTCCCCCTAAAAAAAAGATTTTGGTTCAAATATTGGTTACTGATTTATAATGCTTGACATATACCCAAATGCTTAATGGATAAATTGTATAAAGGAAAATAGACAACTCTTCCATGTAGAAGTCCAGTGCAAGCACAAGAAGGAGAGAAGGCAGTTGAAAGTCCCCTGGATGCGTCACTAGTAATTACTGTAGGCAGGGTTGTGGATGGATAAGGGAAAGTCATAATTGAAACTTGGAGAAATGGAGTTATTGCATAGCCTCAGAAGATATCCCCCAAAACGTATAAGTTGTGTTATTAATAAATTCCATATTGGACTGGAGAGATGACCCAGCTGTTAAGGGGACTGGCTGCTCTTCCAGAGGACCTGGGATTGCTCTCTAGCACCCACGTGGTCGATCACAACCGTCTGTATGTAACTCCAGTTCCAGGAGCTCCGACTCTTTTTTTTCTGATCTCTTCTGGTATCAAGCACACAAGTGGTACACACTCGGCCAACAACATATCCATGCACGTGAAGTTTAAAACAAGTAAGATAAATGAACACCACATACTCTTTAATAACCCTTCCAGGAAGTGAACTTTTATTTCCCTGTTCTTAAAGTCAGACTAGACACATAACTTACACCAACCATAGAGTACTTAAAGAAGAACCTGGCAAATAACCACCTTGACTAAGTAATCAGAGTTACTATCACTAGTAACACAGGGAGCTAGTATAGCGTGGAAAGACCAGAAGGGTACTCTTTGCCACACCCAGAAATTCTTTATCATGAGCAAACACCAATTTTTAAAAAATCCTAATTTTAGCATCATTCTTGAAATATCTGATTGTCACTCTTAAGTATTCTGGGTGTGGTGGCTCATGCCTGTAATCTCTTTGCTTGAAAGGACTCACATGAGAAGGTTACCATGATAAAAGGCCAACCTGGGTTACAGAACCTAGATAGATAGACAGCAGACAGACAGACAGGAAGAAAAAAAAAAAAAAAAGAACAAACCCAAGGACTGTCTGATCAATTGCTATAGATTGGAAGAAACTCACATATAGCGATTAAATTCAAGTGGTTTCCTGGGTTGAGTCCTATTACAGATAATAAAACAGCAATCTTGATAGCCTTTAGTTTATTTATACCAGTGTTTAGCTGGTAGCTATATGCTGATAAATAAAATATAAATGTTAGCAGAAAGCGGCAGAACAAAACAGGTAAGTCCCCCACCACCTTTACAACTTTCCTGCCAATCTTAAATCTTTCCAAATTAAATGTGAAAAAAGAAAAAACTTGTTAATAGCTTTCTTGGTGTGGGGGTATTCCAGGTTTTTTGTTTTGTATTTTTGTTTTGTTTTTAATGGCTTCAGAGCAAACTGAAGCCTCTCTCTTAGATGCTCACTTGAGACAGCCACCCAGCAGGGCAGCTATCTGCAGGCTCCTGCTCTACTATCAGAAGTAGTTTTACCCACTTTGTGCAGGTTGCCAACAGTTAGCATGGCCTTTGTGATTTGATGGTGTGCTCCTATTCAAATTATTAAATAGATCCAATGCAATAGCGGGTATAGTGTGAAATTCTAATTTATAAATATTTATGCACTCATTAACTCAAACTAGGATAACACAGTTGATATAGAAGACAACAGGGTTCCTTTTTCAGTCAATGATGATATGTAATTGTCTTTAGAAGACTATGGATGCTAAAATTAAGTCCCTCTTCTGGACCCCACTAATTTTTTATGTGACCATTAGTGAAAACTTGAATTTGTGCGTATGAGAGATGGTAATTTTTTTTCCAGTTAATGTATTTACCACCCAATCAAATAATGATCTTGCAGCCTGTCCGTAGTAGGAATATAACATGTAACTAATGAAGAGCACTATTTCTTGTTGAATATAGACATGAATTTAAAGTAGTAGTGGCTGGTGCATTCATTGCCTGGAAATATTTTTCCAGATTGGTAATATTTGTCCAAGCATCTTTAGCAGATAGAACTTAACTTCCAGTTGCTAGCCAGTAACTAACTTGCTTGTCAACATTCTTATAAAATGCCAAAGATGTAATTTTGTTGACAGCTGTTTTCAGAGTGTGCCTTTTGATGTCAGCATGATTCCTTTAGTGAGTTTACTTGTAAAGTTGCTTAAAAAGCATAAGCAGTATTTCTTGTTAAAAGAAATAAAAGAAGATATGAATAATGGGAAGCTTTTGAGTCATCATGGATCAGGAGAGAATGGTATCAGAATATCCATAGAACTTGGCAGCAATCTTGAGATGCTGTGTAAACTGAACAAAATCCTAACAGTGTCTTTTGCAGAAGTAGAAAAGCTGTGTTAAAATTCCCATGTACTCTTAAGGAATTCCAATAGCTGACAAATAGCAAAGTTGCAGGCCTCACACCCCTGGCTTCTATTGCAAAGCTATATTGCTTTAAATAGCACACTTCATCACTGACATAGACAAGTAGATCACAGGAGCTAGCAAAATAGCGTCCCTCCCCCCCCCCCCCAGGATAGATTTGCTAGCATATACCTGTGATCTTATAGTACATAGAAATTAAAACTGGAAAATCATGAGTTTGGGGACATGCTGAGTTATACATATACATATATATATGGATATTCTGATAACATTCTCCATATATATCAAAAACAACTAGAGCAGGCAGTGCAATAGAGAACCCAGAAATAATAAGTCTTTGACATAAGATGTTCCACAAAGGTAGCAAGATTACACAGTAGGAAAGATGATGGGACTTGCCCCTGTATGTACTATATAAGAAATTAACTCCAAAATAGATTGAAAATTGAGGTAGAGGACATGAAAATATTGAGCCTCAAAGGATTAAAAAGATGAAACAAAATTAGAAACACTTTAGAAAGAAAACTGGCAATAACTCAGTGAATGACACCAGAATTACAGTCAGCAAAACAAAAAATAAACAAGGACATTGACCTTAAAAACTCTGCGTATTGCTGGGCAGTGGTGGCGCATGCCTTTAATTCCAGCACTCGGGAGGCAGAGGCAGGCGGATTTCTGAGTTCGAGGCCAGCCTGGTGTACAGAGTGAGTTCCAGTATAGCCAGGGCTACACAGAGAAACCCTGTCTCGAAAAACCAAAAAAACAAAGCCAAAAACTCTGCGTATCATCAAAGCAGAAAGGTGGCTTATAAAATGGAAGAAAAATTTATAAATCATTGTCTGATGAGGGTTAATGCCCAGACATAAAATTCAGCAGTATCAAATCCTCAATTAAAATATAGGCACCCACTTCAAAAATAAACAAAAAAGAATGCAAAATAAGTAAAAATATTTTCTCATCCGAATATTAATATCTGTTCAATTTGTATTCTTTCAATTGTGTTGTATTATATATCTCCTGTTAAAACAACAAATTAGCTCATATAAGTGTATGTATGTATGTGTATGTGGGTGAATAGACAAGAACCATGATCTGTACATTGTGGAGTGGAGACATGTGTGACAAGGTTTTTGTGTGTGGACTCCAGTGGGGAAGACATCACAGTGAAAAGGAATCTGGTAAGATCTCTTGCTGTCTAGTCCACTGGAAGTACAGGAGGAGAACGGGAGAGTAACTGTAGTCAAATATGTCTTATGCACACAATGAAAACCTTTGGCTGAAATACATTATTTTTTTATAGTTAACATATACTAATGGAAGTGTTTTTAAAAATAGGCAAAACTAGCTGGATACGTGATAAAGATTTGTGACCCTGGTACGTGGCTTAGGTAGATCACAAGTTTGAGACTGAGGCGGACATCAGAAGTTCAAGGCTAGCTTGAGCCACAAAATGGGACCCTCTTTCAACACCTACTCCACAAAAGGCAAAGAAATTAAATATATATTTTCTAGGAAAAGGGTACAGCCAATAAGCATGCTCAACCAATGAACCTTAGTGTCATAACACCTGGCGCCTGCCAGCGTGGCCAGAAGTAAAGGATGCACCGCTGTCGGGGTGTGACGTGCTTTAACCATTTGGGGTAATAGTATGGAAGTTGCTGGGAAAACCAACAGTTAAGTGACTGTGGGGTCTAGCAGTGTCATTTCTAGGGTATACTCGAAAGAATTTAAAGAGGATCCCCAGGTAATATTTATACCCCCGTTCCTTACAGCATTGTCACTATAGCAACGATGTAGGAAAAGTGTCCTTCAGTAGGTGAATGGCTGGGAGAATGTGACGGAACATTATGTAACATAAAAGGGAAGGTCTGCCCCGGCCACAGCCACAGTGTGAGTGAACCCCGGAGACGCCACGCTAAAGCAGAACAAACTGCTTTAGAGGGATAAATACTAAGTGATTCTGCTCATCTGAAATGTATAAAGTAAGAGTCATAAACAGAACACAGGAGAGTCTAGGTGTGCAGGAGATGGAAAACTGTAGGATCGCCAGCTACACACATCAGGAAGGTCTGCTGAACAACAGTGAGCTGCCTAATACTGCTAAACTGTGCCCCTAAAATGCCTAGGGCAGGACTTTGGGGTTTTATTTTCTATTTAATTACACATTTATAGATTTCCTACTCTGTCTCAGGCACTTTCTTTCCATAACCTAGCATATTAAAAAAAAAAAAACAAACCCTTTGATGCTTTTAGAGATTAGAAAATGAAGACTTTGAAAGCTTTAGAGACTTCCTTGTGTCGCACAACTTCTACTTGGTATAACCCAGAACTGGTTGCCTAGGTTGAATGTGTTGTCCAGCGCCTGCACATTAAGTGATGAGTCAAAAGCACAAGGACTCCCGCTAAGTCAGGGGAGTGAGACTGCATACTCTGGATTATCCCAGGACACATTGGCTCAGTTGCTAAATAAAGAGCATCACTTTTGTGGGGGTTATGTTTACAGAGCCTAGGCCCGTTAGACTTGTTTTTGGACCAGTTATTAGATCTGTTGAAAATGCAATCTATCCATCCAATCAAAATCAAGACAATTTGAAAGTTTTTATGAAGACACACCCTGACTAATCTGAATTGAAAGCAGCTTTTAAAAAATTTGCATCCCTTCATCTTCCTAGGTGGTAGTGAATATGTGGGCAGAAAATGGGAGCATTTTAAATAATGCTAATGAAGTTCGGTGATTACAATCTACCATATTGTAAGAGAGAGAGAGTTGTGAGTTCTGAAGGACAAAGACAGAATTCAAATATTACCATGACTGGCATTTGATTGGAAAAGTGCAGAGATAAGCTTAGGTTCCTCCTAGTCTGATGGAATATCTTCTCAGACTCACCATAGTTGCCATGGATACTGGTGGCCTTGACAGCGTATGTTGTAATCCGTATTCAGTCATCTGAAGTAAAGAAGCCGAGAACACACCAGCTAGAGTCACAGTGCTTTCCTTTCTAAACCCGTACTCTCTGGAAGGGTGAAGGGAAATAAAGTAGCCTGAGGACTCAGCTTGGATTTAAACGAGCCTAATTTGATCCTAGTATTTATTTTTTATGTAGTGCTTTTACCTATCATAAGGATAATTTCAGGGGGGATAGGAATCTACATGGTGAGATCTTTCTGAAAGTTGGTGAACCCTAAGCAGTGTACTCATTGTCTGAAAGCCACAGAAACACGGTCAGGATTGAAGGCTTTGTCCCCATGGTAACATATTTGCATTTGGCCCAGAAATGGCTGCTTTCTGCTTAGCTTCTTTTAATTGCTATATATTGACAGCCATTTTCATAACTCTGAACTGTCAGATCCGTGAGCATGTGTACTGGGAGTGTGCACCCTATCTCAGGCTTGATCAGACACTTCAGATGACAAAGAGCCCTGCTTGAAGAATTACTGAGGTGTCTTTGGCATCTCCTAATGTGTCTGTCACAGAGTAGAAGCAGAAAGCCTTTGAAATTATTTAAAATATTTTCATCAATTCTCTTTTAAAACAGGTGACAAAAGAACTAAAGCAGTACGACAACAAAATTATAGAGTGCACATTCGAGAACAACAGCTGGGTCTTCATGAGACAGAGGACAGACAAGAGTTTCCCAAACGCCTACAGCACGGCCATGGGTGAGTACGGAGTGGCCAGTACAGTAAACTACAGAGTACTGTGCCATCCCAGCGCACATGTCCCGTTGATGCTGTCCTGATGGATGGGGCAGAGAGGCAGGCCTGCACCTTGCTAGTTGCTGGGGAGCCGCCCTATATGCCTGAGAGGGCAAAAGAGGGCGGGGTAATGGCTGCATACTAGTTTAACTTAATGAATAGTTAAAAAAAAGTCATGATAATTTCTAATCTATTCAAAACTATTAAAACAATTGTTTGCCAGATGGTAAGAAACAGAATTAGCATGGGAAAATGTAATTTCTAGCTCCTAAAATAACTTTACAAACAATGGAGAGAAAGTAAATGAAAACCATTTAAAACATAAAAACTGCCCCGCTGTCCTTCAGAATGTTCTTTGCTGTGATATTAATGCTGTGGAGATTTAGCATAGTTCATTATTCTCTCGACGAACACCACAAATTCATTTCAGTGTATAAGGTATACTAAAGTAGAGGTGGTTTTATCAAAAGTTGGGTAAGGTGCAGTAGATGATTGTGCACTTGTCCAGTGTCCCGTTGCTGCTGATGCTGATCATGATCGTGAGAGTTAGCCAGTTCACCTTTTTCACTTTAAAAGATACCGATTCACAGTCGGGGCTTTTTTTGGAAGCAGCATCTATGCTCAGACGAGTTCATTCCATTGTCTTCTCCCTCTTCCCCCAAAACAAACAAACTAACCAAACAAACAAAATCATAAAATGAGGAGTATTGGTTCTATTTTTTGATTACTCAAGAAAAGATATTTTGTTTATTAGGCTATTTTATTATATGTTCTTCAACTAAATGATTAAAATAACAATATGGATGGAAGCTGTCATGAAAACTTCCTATTCCCTAGTGGCATTGGCTATTACTGTTGTATTTCACAAAATGGACATCTTTCTGAGAGAATGACTTAAAAACTGCAGTATACTTTCCTGCATAGAAGTTTTAGTTAAATGTGGGGTTTCATGAAGGATGCTGTACTAGATTAAAATCTCTTAACATCTTTTCTTAAAATTAATACTCCAGCAAAGAGTAGCCAGTAAAAAAGCACCTAACCTGAGGCCAGCTTGCCCATCATAAATGCCATGATTTCACAGAGCTGCATGAAGACCATCCTCAGCCTGTAGTGAGTCAGCTGCCTTAATCACCTGAGATGTTGTCCTCCTTTGTCCACAGCTGTGTGCAATAGCATCTCAAACCCTGTCACCAAGGAGATGCTGTTTGAGTTCATTGACAGATGTGCAGCAGCTGCCCAGGGACAGAAGCGAAAGTATCCCCTGGACCCTGACACAGAGCTCATGCCACCTCCACCACCCAAAAGACTTCAACGGCCAACCTAGTCCCTGCCTCTGACCTCATGCTCAAGATGAGAGAAGAGGAAGAAGAATGCTGTTGTCTCATTTTCTCAACCAGAGAAATTAAAGAGACAGTGTGACTTGGTATTAGTACGTGTGTTTTAAAGGAAGACATAGTCAGCCTGTATATATTTGGTACATTTGTTTTCTCAGAACTGCAGTACATCATGGACCTAAATATTTTATTTATACCTGATAAATTCAGCCTTACCCTGTGGAGTCTATAAATTGAAATATCCAAAGGTTTAAATCAGATTGAAGTTAATGAAATAGAGGCCTTGTTTGTATGTGAATAGACACCTTTACATTTGATTCATAACCTAGCAATCTGAAGCTGTAAGCATATTGAGTTTTTTTAAAAGTTGGATTTTAAGTTTTCCTCTTTAAAATGTGGGCAGTGGCATTAGAAATTCTCACTAACTTATCATGGATTTCTTATATTTCTGAATTTTTTTATATTCTGAGCAATGAATGACAAGGTCAAGTATTATGTACATTAAACAGTTTGGTCTGGCAATACCATTTTAAGAAGTTTTTCTGTTTTTGTTTTCTGTGAGGATGGGGTGTAAAACAGTAACGTGACTCCATTTTCTTACGAGTTGTATCATTTCTGTAGAAACTATTTTGAGCATTTTACTCTGTCTCTTGTTTGAGCCATGGTGTCAGATGCCTGGTGTTCCCATCCTGGCGGTGGATTTGAGTTCCTTTGTGGCACTTAACGTTTAGAACCCCAGGTCCTTCATGTGCTGCTGTCCTGGGAGCACTGCTTCTGCTTTACCTACTCACTGTGATCTCTGGGAGCAGCATCAAATACAACTGCTGTTGTGTTATTTCCCTTAAACAGTGCATCAGTCGCAGTGGCAGCTTTGCCTAGAAGGTAATGTCACCTGAACAAAGTGGTGTCTCTAGGAAATGCTTTGCAGAGCCTGATCATGGAGGATGTGAAGATGTTGCTCCCACTGCTACAGCTGCGCCTGTGCTTGGAGATGGTATTTCACTCCTGAGGCTGCACATCAGTGTTTACTCTACACAGTAGGTTTAAAAGGCAGTTAATGGTCCCTGCCATTGTAAAAATTGTTCTGATTAGCTTGTAAGGGAATTCAGAATTAGCTACTAGCAAGCAGCTTACTTGATGTATTTATTTTTAGAGACACAGGTTTTACGTATACATATTTAAAACAAATGTTCTTGATCTGTATTTTATATATGTATAAGCATATCTGAAAGTATATGCAACAGTGTATATTCTTGTACTGATACAGCCAGAAATGAAAACCCAAATGCATTACCTAGCAGGCTGAGGATCTGATGGAATTTTTATTTGACATAGCATAGATTATCCAAAACTGTATTTATGTGAACCTGAGTTTTAATATTTTTAAACAAACTTTACATCTGCAGTGCTTTTCTGTATGGAATACTAGGGCTGTGCTTATTAGGCTTATGCCTCTGTTGTTCCCAAGTTATGTAATGTGTTAGCAAATTTATTCAAAATGCCATATTAATTTTTTTTTCCTAGATTGCTTTTGTACATTTGGGCACAGAACGGATTTAAACACCTGACTGCTATAGGATTGTTGGGGGGAAAATGTCAAGGTTCCTTCTGTCTTTTACGTGGTGGATCCAAAACTGCCTGTGGACTCCAGACAATCTAGTGCCTGCTCCCCAGGGTCACTGAATCTCTTCGCCATAGATGGTCTGCTCCCAAGCTGATGCAAAAGCAGAGTCCTTTTGAAGGTATAGTAACAGACTTTTGCCAGTGATCTCTGATAGAATTAAAATGTTCATGGTAACTTTAACCTTTCAAATGAAGTTTGTGAAAAGAGCACTGTATAGGACTTACTTTTTCAGTTTACCCTTTCCTTTCAATTGTGGTGACATAGTCATTGGCCTTAAAAGCGGATCCCATGTAGTCCTCAAACACACCACCTCCTGAGGTGTCCTAGCAGTCATTTAGGCTGTTGATGAAGAGTAGGATTTGGACGTCTGGAAGGAGAACTTCCTTCTTGGCTCATGTTACAACATCTGTTTTCTTTAGCTGATATTTTTTAGAGAAGAATAAGAAGACTGTTTCCCTGAGTTATCGCATGTAAAGGCTTGCTTTTTCTTTGGGGGGCGGGGGGAAGATGACTATTGCCTAGATGGTTACTTTGCTTTCCATGAAATGCTCAGAAATGCCAGAACATTCCTTCTCTAATTGTGTCAGTGTGTATTGTAATAAAACTACTGATGTGAAATAACAGTGTGTCTTTCCTGTCTCACTGACAATGATTTGGTGTCCTTCTGCTGTGCTGGCTCTTACTGCTCTCTGCCCCTCCTAGGATGCTGCATCTGGCTAGTTAGATTCTAGAGATTAATCCAAAGACTTGAAAACTTGATGCACATTGCAGTGTTGTTTGAAGCCTTTCCTTCTGACGTCTGGGGTGGAGGTACTTTCTCTGTTTCTGTGCATCACCCCATCTCAGCACTCTACCAGAGAAGCATTTCCTTGCATTATTTTCTGTGGGTTCCTTTTAAAGTAAATGTCCTGAGATAATGAACCATCAAATGCTTGTGATGACTGTTTTTTTAATATGAGATTGTCTTAGTCAGGGTTTCTTTCTATTCCTGCACAAAACATCATGACCAAGAAGCAAGTTGGGGAGGGAAGGGTTTATTGAGCTTACTCTTCCATGCTGCTGTTCATCACCAAAGGAAGTCAGGACTGGAACTCAAGCAGGGCAGGAAGCAGGAGCTGATGCAGAGGCCATGGAGGAATGTTACATATTGGCTTGCTTCCCCTGGCTTGCTTAGCCTGCTTTCTTATAGAACCCAAAACTACCAGCCCAGGGATGGTACCACCCACAAGGGGCCCTTCCCACTTGATCACTAATTGAGAAAATGGCTTACAGCTGGATCTCATGGAGGCATTTCCTCAAGGGAGGCACCTTTCTCTGTGATAACTCCAGCTTGTGTCAAGTTGACACACAAAACCGGCCAATACAAAGATTTTGCTGTCTTTAAACATATCACCATTTTGAGCAATGTATATAGTTTCTTCAGGCCAATAAAATAAAATCTTGAAAATTGAAAACTAAATGATAAACTCCTGGTTTTTTGTTTTGTTTTGTTTGGGGGTGGGGGGGGGGTAGGCTGGATCCAGAATGACTGGAATGTAAATAAATAATTTTTTAAAAAAAGAAAAGAAATCTAGGCTGAGCTTCCTACTGGATTTCGTTCTCTCTCCTCTCCCTTTCTTTCTCCATTCGTAAATGTCAAGGTTAGACCTGATCAAAAGGAACTTTTTCAGTCCAACTATGATTCTAATTGAAGTCTGTGAGAGTCTGTTTTCACGCTAACAGCCATATGCCTGTGACTGGGTGGTTACCACCAACCTAGGAGGGTGTTAGGTAGGTGCCCTTTCTAACATTTAGATGCAGAATGTAGAACTGAGTTTGGAGCTAAGACCCAAGCAGGTCTTGGTACTCCAGTAGAGTTGCTGCTAATGTTTCTTCACAGGCTGGATGTTCAATGTCTTAGTCTGCCCAATTGAACTTTTGCTGCCATTGACCTCTCACCATGTGAAGAAGATGGAATTGACAGCAGGAGAGTAAATGTGAAGTATAATATTTCAGATGTTGGCTTCTAGAGCTGTAATTAGGAAGCATGGTGATTAAAATAAGCGCCGGCCCATCATTTTCTCCATTGTGGCAGTCAGCTGTCAACTCTCACACTCTGGTGGGTTATCGTCAGTCTTGGTTTAACTCTAATGTCCCTCTCCCTCCCCTTCCCTGATACCAGATGGCCATTGTACATAGTGAGAGAAGAAAGCCAGGGCCAGTGGACTTCCAGGTTTCATATTTCTCAGTGTGCATGGATACATGGACTTGACAGCTATTTTTTTGTGGAAAGGCATTTTTCAAAATTTTGTGGCCATCATTTGATAACATAAAAAGAATCTCAATCCTGAAAAATACTTACTTTACAAGGAAATATAGGCCTTTACATGGAACACTTTTTTGTTGTATTGTTCTTTGTACCTGCATCTCACCCTAGGAGAGCAAGATTCTTGCGTTGGCAAATTGTGCTGACTAGTGTTAAGTTGACACAGACTAGAGTTATTAGGGAAGACAGAGCCTCAATAGAGACAGTATCTTTACCAGATTGACTGTGGGGCGTTTTCTTGGTTGATGAATGGTGTGGGAGGGCCCAGCATATCTTGGACAGTGCCTCCCTTGGACAGGGTAGGTGGTCATGATGATACAAGAAAGTAGGCTGAGCAAGCCAATAAGAAGCACTCTTCATTGGTTTCTGCTTCAGTTCCTGCCTCCAGGTTCCTGCCTTGAGTTCCTGCCCTAACTTTCTTGGATGAGGGACTATAAGCTATGAAATAAAATTAAGTTCTTTGTTCCCCAAGTTGTTTTTGGTTATCATGTTTTATCACAGCAATAGAAACCCTAAGTAAAACACTTATGTTGGTAATCTGCCAGACAGCTTGTAACCCAGGCGTTGGACATAGAGACCCTCAGAAGAGCAACAGTTCTTGGTTATACAGCTGAAGGTCATATTTGGACATGACAGTGGTTGATAGTGTGGGTGATTCTATTGTGCCCCCATGCAAAATGCACATAGGTAAAAACTGGAATTACCTATATGTTAAAAAAAGAACCCAAGTAGAATGAAACTTGTCGATATTGTCTCTAATTGTATTTTATATTATGTGCATGGGGTAGGGTATGTGTGTTTTGGGTTCAGATGCCTGAGGAGGCCAGAGGTGTAGGATCCCCTGGAGTTAAAGTCACAGGCGGTTGTGAATTGCCTCACATAGGCAGTCTTAACCTCTGAGCCATTTCTCTAGCCGTGAAATTTAGCTATGTAAGGGACAGAACTTAATTTGACCAAACACAACAAAGAAAAAGAGAATTTAGCTTTGACTATAACAGTACTTCCCAATCCTCCTAGTGTTGGAAGCCTTTAGCACATTTCCTCATGCTGTGGTGACCCTCAACATAAAATTATTTCATTGCTACTCATAACTGTATTTTTGCCACTGTTGTGAATTGTAATTAAGTCTCTGATACACAACTTCCAAGAGGTCACAAACACAGGTTGACAACTGCTGGACTAGACCAACAGGAAGTCATGTGTTTTTCAGTTATGACTTTGGTACACAGTCTGTTTTTCTTTAGATCACAAGCTTAGAGTGGGCTTTCAGAACTACAAGCTGCTTCTCTTAAGCTCCACCCAGAGCATCTTAGCACTGCAGGAAAGCCCTCTGTGATGTGGCTCCAGCCTGTGTCATCTAAGTTTAAAAACAGTGGTACACCCTCTGCATTCACAGTGATCCATCTCGGGATCAAGGTCTCCACCCTAATACAGATGTCTGCAAAGAGGCATACATATGATGCTTTAATTTTTTTCTCCTTCAGACATAATGGTATGACTGGGTCACAGAGCTTAGCATTTGGAATTCAAATGTCCCTTTGTGCTGTCCTTGGGTTAGCTGTATAGAAATTCTTTGTGTGTCACTCTGGTCCTCTCCTTGGAACTGAGACACTCAGCCATACGTTCAGAAGACCATTCAGAGCCTGGGACAACTCCTGTTTAATTCCATCAGCAGCATCTTGTCTGTTCTTGTCTTTTGCATTGAAAACGGGAATTTCTCGGGGAGACTTATGAGTGGGTAGTAGTGTCCTGGTCTCTCTTTTGGGGATATGTTAGCAGGTGAAAAGGAGGTTCATCTTTTTTGACCGAGTTATTTTTCAGTGCAGTTTTATTGACTTGCCTTATAAGTAGAAGGCTCAACCCTACCCATCACCCATTTTCTCACGTTTTCATAGGGTGATCCTTTGGTAACTGTTGGGACTGATCAGTTTTAAAAATAAATTCTGGGGGCTGGAGAGATGACTCAGAGGTTAAGAGCACTGGCTGTTCTTCCAGAGGTCCTGAGTTCAATTCCTAGCAACCATATGGTAGTTCATGACCATCTATAATGAGATCTGGTGCCCTCATCTGGCTTGCAGGTGTCATGCAAGCAGAACACTGTATATATAATAAATCTAAAAACAAAACCAAAAATAAAATCCTACCACCAACAACAAACATACCTGGGGATGTAGAGATGGCTCAGTAGTTAAGAACACTGGCTGCTCTTCCAGAGGACCAGGGTTCAATAACCAACACCCACATGGCAGCTCACAACTGCCTGTAACTCAATGTTCCAGGGGATCATGTACACACAGTCAGATCACCAATGTACATAAAAATAAATTCTGGTTCCCTTTGGGTAAGTCTGTGCCTCCAGCCTTGCCTTCAAACAGCAAGTGAAGGAGGCTGTTCTTGTTGCTACTATTGAATGTCTTCCAGGATCTAAAGGAATAAGAAACTGCAGTTTCCCTGTAAGTTCTGTTTCCCTCTGCCTTGACATCCTTGTGTGGCTTTGATGTCTGGTCTAAACATAGTGTGCTCTGATAGACATCAAGGTGAGTCCTGAAGAAATGCTATTTGGACATATCGCCACTAAAGTCTTAGAAAGTTTCTGGACAGTGTCACTTATAGGTAGAGCTATACTGTCTGAGATATCTTCTGTGGGTGAAATTGAGAGGGTTGACCTAGGCCTTCCTGGGTGGGCAGAAGAGCAGTGTTTAGAAGGGTTGTTTACAGTTTTGCCAAGGAGATTGCCTAGAAATAGAACTGTAATCTCTGTCTGCAGCTAGCCATCCTTCCTTATCCCTCCATCTCCCTCTCGATGTTAGCTCCTTCTCTATTCGGTTTGCTACAAAAGGCCTTGAGAGAGCTTGAGATTGCTCTTGGTCCCTCCACATCCTTTGCTCCATCCAACACGCTCTAATCTCCATAGAGCCTGTCACCACACACTGCACAGGGTCAAATGCACTTACATAAACAGCCTGTTGGCAGTATATTACACAGATGTTCATTGCTCAATGGGAATTTCAGAGATGCTTAAAGTACAGAGCAAAATGAAGTCCCATTTTCATCGACTCAGTGATGCTCACTCCACAGACATGAACTTAGCTCCTAAGCTGTTATGACCTATGATTTTCTTCCCTCCTACAAAAGATTATTCTTTCCCAGCCTTTCTTGTCCTTCCCACCTATACTAATGGCCCAGGTGCAGTCCAATGGCCTCTGACCATACTCTATCAAAGTTTTCAAGTTCATTTAGAGCATGGCTCTCATTCCTGAGTGCTGAATTCAGACATCCCACTGACAGTTTAACATCTTTGCTGGGGTGTCTAATGTCACCTCAACCTAAATACGCCAAAACTGAGCTCATCCCCCTTCCTGTGTGCTTCCTTCTCTGCCCACAATCATCTTCCCGGTGTAGTTAATAGCAGTCACAGTTTTTCAGTTGCTTCTGTATCATCTTTGACTCTCTTCCTTCTCTTACACTTCCATCCAGTCCTTCAGCAAATGTTGTCAGCACTATCTTCACAATATAACCACTCCCCCATCTCCCAGTGTGGTTCCTCTCATCCCACGTCTGTCTCCACAGCTTCTGTAATCTCTACTCAGACCTTTAGGATAGCCTCTTGATTGCACCCCATTTCTGCCTGTCTCCCTGTGTGCTCTCCATACAGCTTTCGGAAGCCGGTCACCTTAACATTCTGAAAGGCCCTGACTAATTCAGCATGTCCTGTGCTCTCCCTAGTTTGGTAGCAGCATGACCTGCCCCCATTGAACCTACAGTCACCCCAGTTCCTGTGCTATGTCCTACCTGTTAAACAAGCTCTCACTTTAGGGCTTTGAACTTTGTGCATCTGGAATGTTCTTTCCACAAATAGGAGAAGTCTCTACATCTCCACTGCTCCTGCAATGACCATGCTACCTGGAGGACGGAGTGCCATGTCCTCCGTACCGTTCCTTTCTAGTGCGTGTTAGCGCTCTGCCTGTCATTTAAGTCTCCCCTCTCTAGAACAAAAACAAAAACAAAAACAAAAACCAAACTTGTATGTGAAGTATCTCTTCAGTGGCTATATTTCTAGCACCTAAACTATATAGGTACAAGGTACCTATATAGGTACAAGGTACGGGCGTACTTATTTTTAGGGTCCCAGAGTAAAATCTGGCTTATACAGACTGCAGGGTTTTGAATGTCTGACCAAGAAGTTAGAGTGTAAGCCCAACTTTTCTTTGTGAGAATCATGTGATAACCTGAGCAGCAGACAGAAGAGAAGCAAGTTGGGAGTCCATTGTATTACGTGGCTGCAGGTCGAAGCTTAAACCACAGAAACTGTGTGAGTAAGGAATGGATGTGATGGACATTCAGAATGCTAAACCTTCAGACCCCACCATCAGAGGGTTCGAGTCTAGGTGGGACAGCAGTGGCACCGTTGGCAGAAATGGGGCAAGAGGAGAAGCCACGTGGGGCTGGATGAAAAGAGAGCAAGAAGGTTAAGTCAAAAACCAATGATGTAGGCAGAGGAAAGGGCTTGGAGGCTGGCTTCTGGGGATCCTGCGGAAGTGCTCTGAGGTTAGATGAGACCAAGAAAACCAAAACACAAACAAAGGTACAGGATGGAGTTTGAGCTAAGTAGACAGCCCCAGATAACCCCATAATGGTAGGCCTACTTGAGTAGAACACACTGTCTGAGGACAAACACATCTGCCCAACCTTTCCTTCAGGAAACTAGCAGTTTGTCACCAGGGATGACAAGATGTCTACCCTCTGAACACACTGGCCTGGCCCCTTCTAGTCCTGGAATGTCCTGGGCTTCTGAGCAGAAGCAGCCTGTGGTCCCTGTGGATGAAAGCATGACAACCAAATTCACAAGGCCTGGTGGGCTCCACTCTGGAGATGGCCTGGCCAACCAGAGAGCTGACTGCAGCCCCTTCTGCCTGGGCAACTAGTAAGCACATGGCTGTGATACAGGTGAGCAAATGGGGTGTCTTAAGAGGCTGTGGAGGGCCCAGGAGTGGGACTGAGACTGATGATGGTCTGTTTTGGAGGTTTTCATTTCAGTACTGGGTAGCAGTGTGCTCTACACATTAGGGCCTCATCACTGATTGAAAGAACTGATGTGAAATGTCCATTGAATTAGAAGTACACTTGAGTCATCCAAGAAATGCCAGCAAGAAATCACAAGGGATTTATGAAAATGAGAAAAGATGATTCTTTAAATATAGTCTCGACTGTTGACAATTTTGAAAGATTGCAAAAATAGTTTTAAATTCTTATTCCAACATGCAAAGTTTCTCATCGTTAGTGGCTGCTAAATATTGGAAGAGACTGAGGATTGAGGACAGCCTCTCTAGCATTAAGCTATATTAAAAATGTAGGCTCAAGTTTTCAGACATTTTGGAAATGTTTTATTTCAAAGCATCTGATAATGCTCCCTCCTCCACACTTTCTGACAAACAGAAAATAGTTTTTTTGTTGTTATTGGTGGTAGTGTTTTAATTTAGTTTTTTATATATGTTTATTTTGCCTGCATGTTTTTATGTGTACCATGTAGTACCTATGGAAGCCAGAGGAGGGCATCAGATGCCCTGGAACTGGAGTTACAGATGGTTGTGAACTGTCATTTGGGTGCTGGGGGATTGAACCCAGATCCTCTGGAAGAGGAGCCAGTGCTCTTAAACACTGAGCTATTTCTCGAGACTCAAGAAAATAGTATAAACCACAGAATTAAACTAAAGAATTGGGATTTCTATCTAGGTCTTGGGGGAGGGTTTCTTAAATTTGTTTATGTTATTTTTTATATGTAAGAATATTTGAATTCCTAGTCATCAGGGAGTGGAACTCTTTGATAGGACTGGAAGGATTAGGAGGTGTGGCCTTGTTGAAGGAAATGTGTCACTGAGGATGGGCTTGAGGTTTCAAAAGCACACGTCTACTGGCCCAGTGTTTTTCTTTCTTTTGACCTGTGGATCAAGATGTAGCCCTCACCTACTGCTCAGCACCATGTGTGTCGCCACGCTCCCCACCATGATGATAATGGGCAAGGCCTCTGAAACTGTAAGTAAGCTCCCATTAAACTCTTTGTTTTATAAGAGCTACTGTAGTCATGATGCCTCTCATAGCAATAGAACAGTGACTAAGACAATTACGTAATTTACTTAAGAAGAGGTGAGAGATACCTCGGGGTAGTGTATACCTGCAGTGGAGGAAGTTTTGGTGTGGGAGCTTACTTTCTTACCACCTATGACCTGGGATCTTCCAAGAGAAAAGAAAAGCCTGCTGTTCATCTGGAGCCTTGATACCACGGTCTCATTTTACATATGATCAGACTGAGAAATAAGTGACTTTCTCACATAACTTTGTGATTTTTCAGATTTCCAGCTTGTTTGCTATTGGTCCTTACTTAAATAGGGATGAGGATGGGGAGGGCAGGTGGATTCCATCAGAGTTAGGCAGATTGCTCTTTGAGAAAGCCAAGCTATCATCTGCTGCTCTTCGGACGCCTTGAGTAAGCTGATTGCTCTTGGTGCATCTTACATAGGGACTGCTGACCTCCATCCACTCCATCCAAGTTTCCAAGTGCATTTAGAGCGTGGTTCTCATTCTTGAGTGCTGAACTCAGACATCCCACTGACAGCTTGTCATCGCTGCTGGGGTGTCTAATAGTCACCTCAACCTGAATACGCCAAAACTGAGCTCTCCGCCTTCCTGTGTGCTTCCTTCTCTGCCCACAGTCTTCTAGGTATAGTTAATAGCAGTCACATGTTCCCCTTTCCCAGGAGCTTGAACAGCCCAGGCTTTCTAGAATGCTGGTGCTAGCCCACACCCCCGAGGTGCACAAGTTTCTCTGGGGGTGAGGCAAAGACCACAACCAATGTTGATGTAGTCAAGTTTTGTAACCCGTAGGCACATGCTTACGTAGAAAAGTTGGATTTTGATTGCCAAAGAAGGCAAAACATCTCAAAATGAAGTTGAGCTATCTTTGGGCAGGATGCAAACCGCCCATGCCCATCTCACATCTGAAGCGATGTGTGATTTCTTCCAGTCTTTCAACTCAAAAAAGACGAACAGATTTAACTGACGCGTTCTAAAAATAAATACATAAATAAATAAAATCCACTTGAGCTGGAAACTAAGTATAAAAGTGGGGTGGGGGTTAGAGGAGAGGGAGATGAAATAAAGGGTAGTGGGAATATGTATATATATATATGTATATGTGTGTGTATAATATATACATACATTAGTATCTTCTGTTGGGAGTAGGGGTGGGGATGGGGTGGGAAGAGAACCAAAGTTCACAGCAACAAGAGTTGGAAATGTGTGTGAAAGGTGTTCAGAGATCTTCCTCAGAGTTGAGAACCATTGTTGGATGCCTGAGCTCCTTTTTAAAAAATCTGCAATTTCCAGAACAAAGCCAGATGCTGGGATATGACTGCCCCTGATTTGGAGTGTGAGGACATATGGATACAGGCTGGCAGCTGGCCTCCTCCCAGCCTTGCCACACCTGGCCAGTGAAGGAGGTGTCCCTAAAGCCTGTCACACAGGCACAACTCATATCTAGGGATATCAGATTCCCTCTTCTCTGAGGCATGGTCAGTCTTTAACTTGTTAAGCAACAGAACTTACTGGATAGAAGCAAATGTCCTTCCCAGGTCATCCAGACACCGGTGTGGACGGAGTCTATTGAATTAATGTGGCTGTGCTTTGGACTGATGGTTTATTCTTTGAGTTCTCTTTTGTCTTTTTCAGAAAAGAGACTTAATGTTTTACTTTGGTGTAGAAAATCGATGTGTTGAAATCAATGGTGATTTTGTAGGCTGTTTAAAATTACTCATGTGGCTGGCCAAGCTGGTGGAAAGTGCTGCAGAGGAAATCTTCAAGTTTGGCACCCCCTACCATTCCAGTGACTGCAGTTTCTTCGGGGTCTTGAACATTTACTCAATACTTCAGCCTAGGCAGGACCAATTTGACCCCCAATCATGCTAGAGACTCAGAAGCTGCACATGAGGATGTGTGGGGGACAAGACTCAGAGGTAGATGGCCAGTGTGACTACATTGCTGACTAATAACTGAGGGAGAAATGAAAGGGACATATTACTGCAGAGGGTCAAGAGAAACTGGGTAGCCTTCGGTTGGCTCCAGGAACCACTTCATGGAGGGAGGACTATGGTCACTGGTGGGAGTTGGGTATTGAACAAACCGTGGCCATCCTGTGACTGAGCCCTTAAGCTTCTCTGGGATAGTTAACATCTGTGCTTGGAGGTCTTTGGTAACATGTCCAGAATCACATGGCTGGAGAGCTGGGACTTGGCCCTTGTTTTCTTTATCCACATGGCCCTAAGGTGGCATTTGTTGTGTATTTTAAGAGATGGTACTTCTCTGATCATTTCAGATCTGAACTTTGACATCCATGCTCAATAAGCAGAAGCTAGAGTCCAAAGCCACCAGATACTGCAAGGTTGCAGCTGCATGGTGCCTTGGCAGTCCTTAGTGGGTACTAGCTGTACAGGGTGGCCTGGTCATCCCTCTCTGTTCTCTCTGAGTGTGCCAGCACCCTATAGGCATCTTGCTCTGTTTTGGCCATCCCTAGAAAAACATTTTTTTCTAAGACAGCATTGGCTTCATCTAAATCACAAATGCAGACTCAAACACCTCGTTTCAGTGACTGATCTAGACAGTACATTTCAGATGCTGAGGGTGGGTGGCCTCAAAGTAGATAGAGAGTGAACCTGAAGGCTAGCTCTTGACATTTCCCATATAGTCAGCCCATCGAACCAGCTGTAAATTGGTGATGACCTCCACTGAAGGCCATCCCTAACACCCGGCCACAGACTGGATGAACAGTTCTTTAAAGGGATGGAAACAGTAATCTAAGAAGAGCCTAGGATGGGCCAACTCTTTAAACCTAGGGGTACAGTTGATAACGATTCTGGAGAAAGCTCATTTCCTTCAGCCTCTCCCCTTGGAGACCACCTGCTCCTTCAAAAGACCTCCCCTTGGAGAGAATTTTAGTTAAGCCTTCAGCCAGGCTCTTACTTGAAGGTTATAAATGAGCTTTGGGGGTCTTGATTTTGGGAGACATCTTTAGCAGAATCTTTCTGAAATAAGGTGTAGTTCTGGTACCCCGAAGAGTCTCCATCTGGAAGCTCCAGACTTGGCAAGCAATTCTTTGGGCAGATAAAGTTGGAATGTTTTTGCACACCTGTTCCCAGAAGTGCAGAACTGTTCCTTGCATGGGCCACTGCTGGTAAGGTTTCGATTGACAGACTCCTTTATTCTTGTCACCCTGAAAATCACCAAACCTTTCCATGTGCACCTGTAAAAGTGACAGAGAAGGAGTAGCAGTCACAAAGCTAATGAACTTCCAGTTTCAGAATGTGCCAGCCCACACTAGTGACACTAGGGTCCCAGTGCTTGGCCTCAGTTAACGGAAAGTGGAACACAGTGTGCTGCTGCTGGCCTGAGTTTCTCAGAACTGCCTGAAGGTTGTGAGGGACTTTCTGGAAGGGCCACACTGGGCTGAGGACGTTGTTTCAGGCTTGAGCTGAAGGACCCGTTCTCTGAGGTTAGAATCACAAAACCCAGGCCTCTTTCCTTTCCTCCCTTTCTTTTGCCAGTATAAAGGAAGAATAGTATATGTGTCTCAGGGACAGAGTCCCTGTCATGGGCATCTTGACTAGAAGTTGTCCCCAAGTGCTGCTGGGTTTTGACATCACACTAGAGCCAAGCAGATGATTGATGGGGGAGGATCGTGGGAGGAAGAGCGGTCAGGCATCTCAGGTGGAGAGTTGAATGTGGAGTGCCATAGTCTAGGTGGCCCCATGTTTGGAGGGATGGAGCCAACTTGTTTCTGCCCAATGCTTGGTCCAGACTTTCCCCATGAAGCCCAGCCCCTCTCAAAGCCTGGAGGCAGAGAACAGGTATCAAGACTTGAGGACCCTCAGGGGCTGTGGAGGGAGTGCATTTGATTCTCTCAAAGCCCTAAGCCCATTGTGGGTCTAGGACAGACACCCAGTGCCTGCTGTGAGGATCAGTTAAATTCAGTCTTTACTCTCTGGTGCATCTAAAATATTCTCATTCCTGTCCTTCCACTCTGTCACCAGAGAGTGGAGACACATGTAGAGCTAGTTGTAAATGAGCCGCGGGCCTCTTCCCCAGCTTCTACATGAAGTCAAAGCTGCCCGGAAAACTGACAAGACACAGACAACAAACCTGCCGAAAGCAAGCAGGCCTTAGGGTTGCCTTCCAAATCAGCCCCGTTCCATAAGCATCTCCCTTGCCAGCACACATGGTACACGCACTTCCAGTTTTGATGATTTCAGAGATTTTTAAAATGTCAAAGAAATTCTGGCTGTAAATGTCCCCACAGTGATTTTGTCATTTTGTAGAGAAAGAAAGCAAGCTTCCTGGCTGGCCAGCCCTTTCAGAATGGTCCAAGCTGTGGGCCCAGCCCCTCCTTCCCAGTCCCTTCCTACCACTCCCCCGGCCTATTCATATTCCGATCTACACACTTGAAAAGATGTTATTCCAAATGTTCCTGCCAAAGAGAAAATCTTCCTCCTGTTTTCAGAGCTGCTGTCAGAAGACTCAATGTGCTTGTATGGCCAGGGGCTGCAGATGTGGCCAACAGAGCAGAGACTCAACTGGCTAAACTTCAGGGAGTTGGCCAACTGATGGTTCATAAGAGGTAGGAAGGGCTCAGCCGCCTGAAAACTTCTAGCTCTGTTGATGGGCACTCCAGGAGTGAACAGTGCTGACCTACAGGCAGGAATAAGACTGGGTAACCCAACCCCCACACCAGGGAGGGGGCTTCCTGATTCAGAATTTCCCAATCCTTTGGTGAAAGGTATGGTAGGTAGAAGACATTTGCCAAACTAACTCTTTAAATAGCAAAAATGGATACAGAACTTTTAAATTAAAGCAACAGGATAATATGATCATTTCTTCACCAACATGTACTGACGCTCTACTGTGTGTCAGTTGATAAAAGACAGCTTAGGAGTGGAAAGCAGGCAAACACTGGCTGAGTGCTTCAGAGGTTAAAGGGGAAGCATATGAGGTTCGCTTCAGTAGTGGCCAGTATGCTTTTATGGCAAGTGTGGAGAACCAGGAATTTGGACACCTTTCCAGGAGAAATCCTATTGAAATTGACATCTGAAAGCTGGCAAGACAAAAGGCCTATTGAGTTGAAAAAGGTGGTATCTCCCACACAGGTAGTCTAGACAAGGAAGTGTGTGGCTTTGGGGCAGCACAGTAGGTAGATGCCAGATGTCCCAGCCACAGCCTGGGAAATTAGTGGGCTTTAGGGCTGAGGAAATACAGAGAGGTTTTAAGCATCCCTGGATTCAGAGTCCAGGGGCCATAGAGGGATGGTGGTATGTCCGCTCATGAGGAGGAGTAAAGGAGAGGCAGATGGTGGAAGGAAAAGAGAGAGGTCAGCTCCCAGGGAGGGAGTCCACAGGAGCGCAGCTGGAAGAGTCCAGGGCCTCCATGCCATGGGGACCTGAGTAAGGACCTCAGTAGCATCCTCAGCAATCAAGTATTTGGTGCTAATTACAGATAACAGCAGGCTTCATTTGCATATTAACGACCGAGTATACTAATTACAAATTAGCTTTATCTATTCATTAAAACAAGACTGGGATGCCTTTTTACTTGGGAAGGATTTGATAGTGTTGAGTTAAATTACTGTGCACCTGGAAGGAATGCATACCAGCTGCATTTTCTTGTGGGTATTGTATAAATCAGTCTGGTAAAAATAGAGGCTGTAGCAAATTTGAAACCAAAGATGGGATTCGATTTTGTGCCCTAAGAAATCCAACACATACATGCAGATAAGAGTAATTTCCTGTGAACTTGTCAGGAAAGTTCAAAATTATTACACTACAAAAAAGAAAAATTTTTGTAGTGCTCTTAATGGTAGAAGAAAGAGGGTCCCCTGAAAATTCCCACTGAGGCTGTCGAGCTCCCAGAATGAGCCAGGAGGGAGTGGTACAGGGTAGATGAGGTGGAGAGGATGGGGGAAGGAAAAAAAGGGAGAGCAGCACAAAAAGCCAAGCCAGACACCACCACAGCGCGACACCACCACAGCGCTAGCACTAGAAAGCAAAGCAAAGCGCAGCGGAGATGGTAGCAGCTTTCCTGTCCATGAGAAGCTTGGCTCTGTGAAATCGTTGAATAAAATATGCACTGCCTTCCCTAGAACAGGGACAGTAGCACTCGGAAAGCGAAGAGGTTGCAGCTTGTGTCTGAAAGAGAAGTGAAAGGATTTCCTAAGTATGTATCCCAGATAAGGAGGTGAGTCATATAAGGTACCAAGTCTTGAGGATTGGAACAAGGAGTGGACTCAGGCACGGCTGTCTTCTCTTGTGTGCCTGTAGCCCGCTGACTTCTTAAACCCATGTATAAGTAATACTTCTATACAGAATAAGGATCAGGTCTGTGAGGACATGGAAGACTGGTTTGTTTGACTTTGATTTCTAAGCCAAGATGTGAAAAAAATAAAAAAAAAAAAGCACTCTATTAATTCACCAAAACAGAAACAGACCAACCATTCCTGAGTGCATGTGGCTGGGACAAGCTTAGTCTTTTGTGGCCTGTCTCAAATCTTCAAGGTTTCTCATCACCTGCCTGGGAATATTTATGTCCTTCAGGACTTCCATTATATGGGCCCCATCTGCCTCTCTTCAACCCACTTCTTGTCAACACAAACAGATCACTGTTAAACCATAACCTTTCCTTCCTTGTTTGTCCCCAAGAGTTCATGTTACTATCATGAAAAAAAAAAAAAAAAAACATAGCTAGTCAAACTTTTTAAAGTTTCATAGACTTTACATTTTTCCATGTTTTAAAAGTTCATTGATTGTCAGCTGGGTGGTAGTGGCAGTGGCTTAACACCTTTAATCCCATCCCAGCACTTGGGAGGCAGAGGTAGGCAAATCTTTGTGGTTTTAAGGCCAGCCTGGTCTACAGAGTGAGTACTAGGACAGCCAAGGCTACAAAAGGAAAAGCCTGTCTTGGAAAACAGAAATAGAAACAAAACCAAAAAGTTTGATGCCTTTTTAAAGGTCCGAAATCTCTTAACTTCAGGCTCGTGTAAAATTTATACACCCCCCCCCCCCACATACACTTTCTCATTTCGAGAGGGAAGAATAAAGGCATAAAAACAAGCATATTTATGCAAACCCAAATCCAGCAGCAAAGGTAGTTCAGTGTCTGACATCTGGTCCACTAATGATCCAGAGGGCTTAGTCATCCCATTTCCTACAGTTCTGCCATCCTCAGCACACACAATTTGTTTCATAGGCTCAAGCAGCTCCATTCCACACCTGCTGATGTCCTTGGCAAACATCCTATGGACCTGAAATCTACATGTATCTCCTGTATCTGAGACCGAACCTTCACCAATGGCCTTTCCTGATATGTCTTCAAGACTCTCCCAGTCACAGGCTGGCAAGCTTCAGTTTCTCTCCATGGCCACTTCATACCTTCAAAACCAGTGCCCTGCAGAGGATCCTTAGACATTGCCAAGTTTCGCTTCTAGCTTGATGTATAGTTTCGTGCCTCTGCCCCTCCTCCAACTCCTTCAGTGTGCTGACCCTGGGGAAATACTTCCCAGAACATTTCACTTCAATGGCATTGATCTTGTATTTATCATGGCTGATTCTTCAGCCCCAGATGACAAACAACCACACAGTCTTAATTTGAAATGTCACACAAATGGTCTTCAATGAGTCTTTGCTTCCCTCTGAAAGTTCATAGGTAAGGAGACCTCCACTGTCTATATTTCTGTCAACACTACCATCTCCCAAGCTCCCACAGAACAGCCTACTAAAGTTTAAGGACTCAATGACTTTTCTAGCCCAAAGTTTCAAGTGCTTCCACAGTCCCCCACCCCCAAACAACAATGGTCAAGGTCATCAGAGCAACACCCCAATTCTGGTACCAAGTTTCTGTTCTAGTTTTGCTTTGGATAAAACATTCTGACCAAAACAACTCAGGGGAGGAAAAGGTTTATTTCAGCTTATGTTTCCAGGTCACCATCCATCAGTAAGAAACAAGGAAGAGACTCAAGCAGGAACTAGAGCAGAAGCCAGGAAGGAACACTGCTCCCTCTAGCTTGATCAGTAGCTTTTTTATACAGCCCAGGCCCACATGCTTAAGGATGATGCTGCCCACAGAGAACCAGACCCTTCCTTACCAATATCAAGACAATTCCCCACAGACATTCCCACAGGCCTGTGCAATGAAGACGATTCTTCGATTGAAGTTCTGTCTTCCCAAGTAGCTAGCTTGTGTCAAGTTGACAATAAATACTAACCTGGAATACTTTTCCTTGAAATCAACAAGGAAAGCAATCCTCTTTCTTTCTAGGTCCCATTCTCCAGGAAGGCTTCTAACTCAGTCCCTGCTCCCCTCACTGCAGGGCAAAGGAAACCCAGGTGTGATAAGAAAGGTTTCAAATGGCAGAGGGTGTGCTAGTGACTTGGGCTCTGACAGCCTTCTAGAGCCTAAGCAGCTAGCTGGCAACCAGAGAGGATCAGGCTAGGATGCTGCTTGTGGCCTCTTGCTGAACACTCACCACATGCTGCCCATGCCCCTGGTCCTCATCCTTCATGAAGAAGCAAGCCTCAAGCTGATCCCTCAGATAGCTCCTGACCCCAGCTGAAAAGGCTGGGGACTTGAGGTCTGGCGTGGCTGTGTAGTTCAGTGATAAAGCACTTGCCTAGTACCTGTGAGTCCTGGCTTTGACCCCCAGCATGGCCAACAACAGTCCATAAATAAATAATAGAGTTCTCTGTGTTCTCTTCTCAGGTTGCTGTGGCTTCAACCCCACTGGCCTTCATAACAGCTGAAGGGCACCAGGTAAGAATGAAGTGTCAAGTCTCACAGCTCTTGCAGTAAGAACACACTACCCAGCTCTGGCTTTGAGGTGTCCCCACAGAAGGCTAGCCAAGAAAGAGAGAAAAAGACATGAACAGCAGTCAGCATGTGCCTAGAGCAACGGATCTCAACCTGTGGGTCAAAACCCTTTGGGGTCAAACGACCCTTTCACAGGGGTCACATATGCAAATATCCTGCATATTGGATATACACATTATGATTCATAACTAGCAAAATTACAGTTATGAAGTAGCAACAAAAATGGGTTTATGGTTGGGGATTCACCACAATACTAACTGTATTAAAGGGTGCAGAATTAAGAAGGTTGAGAACCAGTGACCTAGACAGAGAAAGGAAGGATGCTGAGCAAAAGGTCATTGCCTTCCAGCACTAAAATCTATGCTGTGGCACAAGTTTTCTCAAGACAAACAAAACAACCTTTAATCCCAGCACTTGGGAGACAGAGGCAAGTGGATTTCTGAGTTCGAGGCCAGCCTGGTCTACAGAGTGAGTTCCAGGATAGCCAGGGCTACACAGAGAAACCTTGTCTCAATCCCCCCCCCCAAAAAAAAGACAAACAAAACAAACAAACAAACAAAACTGATTGTGAGGTTGGCTAGCAAAGGGGACAGAAGCACAGATCTCAAATCTTCTCCCCCAGTCAGTATGAGGGTGTACTGTCCCTCAGGCCCTGGGGTGGGGTGAGCTGCTTGTCGAGTGGTTAACAAGAAAGGAGTTAGTTTTAGAATCAATCCACTGTATAGCTGTAGATGGCCACCATGCCTCTTCGCAGGTAGCATGCATCTTTTTGGAGGAAATTATGTTCTGCCTTGGGCTTTTTTGAGTACACCGTGTTAAAGGCATTGGTTAAATAAATTGGCTGTGTCATTGTGTGATGGTTTTTTAGGAGCCAGTTTCATGCTGCTAGAGTAGATTCTGAAAGCTTTTCCTGAAAAGCAACATAAGCACTCTGTTATAGGAGGAACTCATGCTCAGGCCTTTGCTGAGTAAGGGTACTAAGAAAGAGTAGGAGTCGCACAGGCAGGCAGATTCTGAGCTTTGACTGTGGCTTCTCAGCCCATCTGCAGCCCAGGAGGGCGCCACTATGATGGCCTGTGGCACTTAGTGGGTACAAATCCCAAAGCTCAGAGCAGAAGCTCAATTTGTCCAGATCACCTGGCCTTGGCCCTGCTGCAGGTCCATCTGGCCTCTCATTGTAGACTGGATTGGCAAAGGACAGAGATTTGGAGAAGAGGAAAGCGTGTGTGTGCGTGCGCGCGCACGCGCGCGCACACACACACACACACACACACACACACACACACCATAGCTTCCTAGACTTTATTCTGTACCTTTTGCTTCAGGCTTACTGACTAGGTAACAAATGAACCAACAGCTTTCACCTAGAAGATGCAACAAGAAGAGAAGTCTGCTCTTAGGATGCTTGCTGTGTTGTTCATTGCTTCCAAGCCTTCTCAGTCCAAAGCTGGGCCAACTGTAAACCAGGAAATACCAAAAGGAACACTCCTTGGGTGTGTCGTTAATCTGCATCTTGTCTAGACTTCCTAATTCCCTGGAGGAGTGTGAATCTTATCATCGTCTTCATTTCTGACAAGCAGTAAGTTCACACTTATCTGGGCTGATGGCTCTAGAGCTTCCTTTAGAGAGCTGGTAATTTCAGCTGTCGTGAGAGGGAGTTCTCTTTGTGGAAGGATCACACTTGAAACCCCAAATTAAAGCTCAGTTTGGCCTAATTGTCTTTGATTTTGATCAGTTGCATAAAATGGCTAGTTTCAGATGCAAAAATAAATAAGTGGTCGTGAAGCTCTGAAATCCCTTCTCCTTGGAGACAGATCCCATCAAGCTCTTTGCTGCTTCTTGATGATTTCCATCTGCCACAGCGCTGATCTCTCTTCATTCTTTTCTATTTTCTGTCCCTCTGCTGCGCTTCCCCCAACCCTTACCAAAAAAAGAAAAGCATAGTGTCTCTCCCTGTGTCTGTCTCCTCTGTCTGAGTCGTGCACAATTTTAGCATGGATGTCCCTTAATAGTAAGAATAGTTCCTTCATGAGATGACACTCGGAAATCTAGACACGCATATTTAAATGATAAGTTGGAAGAAAGAAAATGACGAAAGTTGCCATTTGTTTCTCCAGTAACAATCTCTTTGCAAAGCCGAGCATTCAGACGTAGAAAGAAAAGCCTAAGAGACCATCTCAGGCCTCTGGAGAAAGGATGCCTTCCACAAACAACCAAAGATCTCCACCCTCTTCCTCTCTCCCCCACCCCCTGCCCACCTCTCTGACATGTCATCATCTTGTCTTAGGACTACAGAAGAGACTAGTGGAAGACCTGTGTTCCAACAGCCCTTGAGGGAGACAAGCAGGCTTCAGGCTCCAGTCAGGAGAGTGCGGGAGTGTGGATGGTTTGAGTATATCCCAGGGATGGTTGGGGACACTGCATAGGAGGAAGGTGACCCAGAAGAGACGGAAAGAGCCAACTGTAGAAGCTGGTGAAGTGTTGGAAGCATTTGAGGGGTTGGAGTCTCCAGGCCTTGGTACCCACTGCATGGAGTATAAGGAAAGGAATCTGTAGAGTTGTTTTGTTCTGCCTTGTAGATCCAAAAGGGTGTGGGTGGTATGGATCAGGACTGATCACAGGTGGATCTACAGTAGTCGATGCGACTTGTTCCCACAAGAGTCTAGTTTTCCCCTTCTGGAAGATGAGTGGACTTGCCTTAATATGTTGCTTCTGATGAGCACAGTTCAATGAAAGGAGCACAGCAGATCCTTCCAGTACTTGCTCCCAGAAGACCTCACTTCTACACTGGCCTCTCCTGGGGCTCCTGCCTGAGCAGCTGAGGCTCTGGGACATAGCCACATGGGAAAGCCATAGGTGGATCCCCTGTGAGGATCCCAAAGGACAGCTGACATCCGAGTGAGGAAGCCTCTGATGCTGTACAGCCTCATGGGAGACTTTGAATGATGTCAGTAGATAAGATGGGTCAATGTCAGGCCATGAAAACTAGTAGGTGACTCTGCTGTGCTGGCTGCCACTATGTTTGGTGGCTTCTGATGCAGTGGTGGGTGAGTGAAACACAGGGGAAGAGTGGGACCGGGTGGAACACACACAGCACACATAAAGAGCACCCACAGTGAAGGGAGCCAGAAGAGATTTGCAATGACAGGCTCATGGAAATGCGTTCTTGGACCTGGTAACTAACAGCAAGCAGGAAGGGACATTCCAAAGGCAGGACACTAGATGACCGGCAGCCTGGCAGCAGCTGTGACATAGAAGAGTGACTGAGGAAAGCCATGAGGACTATGGCTGAATTAAAGAGTAAAATAGAGGTCAGGAAGCTTCTAAAGGGCTCTTTACCCACTGTTGGTTTCGTTGGGAATTCAGTCAACCTCCCGCCTAGCCCACACTGACCTAATCTACTCTGACTAGGAAAACTCTCAGAGTGTATATCTTGTTTCAAAGGAGGCCAGGATTGGCTGGCACCCCCTTGAGGCAGCTCTGCAGCCTCTTCCCTCTTCCTCATGAATCCTCCAGCCCCAGTGTGTGGAACTCAGGAAAGTGGTTGCTGGAAAAGGTCTCCTAGGGAGTGCAATAGCGACAGCAGTCCTGCAGGTGCGATGTCTGGGGACTTGGAGTCTAACTCACAGAGCTTACATTTCAGAAAGAAGTAAAGGGGTCACCCTGGGCATAATAACTCAGATCTGGGTCATTAGGACATTGTCCAGCTCTGAGATCCAAGCACTGGTGGGTGTGTGGGTGTGGGTGGATGAGTGTATGTGTGTGTACATAAACACACACACACATGTGCACATAACTCCCTGGAGAATTGTCAGAATGGTGGAAATGTTTTTCCATCCCATCTCACATATTTCAGTCTGAAATATGAACAGAATAATCTAGAAGGGTTTTCTGATTCCCCCCAAACTCAGCAGGCATGACAAGGTGACAAGAAAAAGGGTTTGGTACCATAGAATCAGACAACTTAAAGTTGGAGAGTGTTGGGGCTGGAGAGATGGTTCAGTGGCTAAGGGCACTGACTGACCTTCTAGAGGACTGGGGTTCAATTCCCAGCGTCCACATGGCAACTGCCTGGGATCTGACTCTCTCTCTCTCACACACACACACACACACACACACACACACACGAATGTAGACAAAAACACCAATGCACATTAAATTAAATTATTTTTAAAAAGTTGGAGACTGTTGTACCTCCTCCATCTTCCAGAAGTCTCTTTTCTGGACTCAGTGGCTTATCCTCCAGAAGGAACTGGCTGATTTCATCTGCCAGTTTAGAGCATGTTCCTTATGACATGTGCCAAGGATGGACTGGTCACTGAAAAAAGATAGTCTAGTCCCTGAAGAATTTGCTATAAGCCACATGCACCCTGAATCTTGCAGTCCAGTTCCTTTGGTACGAGTTCCAGAACCAATGACCTCAGGCTCAGGGCCAGGAAATATATGTTGGCACCCAGCCACCTCCTGCCCACTGCCAGGCTGGGGCTCTTGGCTATGCTGCCTGACAGCTGGGTAGGGAGGGGCTTAGCTTGGCATTCATTCTTAACACTGGTGTTCCCATCACTGCTGGGGTTCACTGGGAGAAAGACTAAGTGCCAGCACAACAGATTTGTTTCCCTTTTTCTTCTGATGACTCATTTTTTACCTAGAGAATAGGGCAGTGGTAACGGGTTGGTCTTGGCTTTGGCATAGAGTAGCTCCATACCTTGGCGCATGGCCAAGGGCCTTTTCCAATGAGTTTCTTCCTTTTCCAGGAGAGGCCATATTCTTGTATGAGCCAAAGGAGAGGCACAGATGTCAGCGTGGGTGAGAGAGCTCCAAGTCCAGCTCATTACGTCTATATCTACCATTCAGGGCCAGAGCAGTGGAGGAGCTGGGCTTTCCTACTGGACACTGAAGTTAGCAAGGCTGAAAGTTTCCCTTGCAGACTGGGCTTTGAGGCACCATGGAGCAGCATACCCCACTGCCTTGCCATTCATCTCTTTGTCTACCCACACATCCACCTATCCATTTATCCACCCACCTATCTACCCACCCTCCCACTCATTCATCTACTTACCAATTCATTCGTCTACCCAACTATCTTACCTCTCAGGCATTTACCCATCCAGCTACTCAATCATTTGATGACTCTTCAGGAACCTCATATTGTCACATAGCTTGGAGGAGAAGGGTAGTGTCTGAGTTAGGGTTTCTATTGCTGTGAAGAGACACCACGACCACTGTGACTCTTATAAAGGAAAACATTTAATTGGGGCTGGCTTACAGTTCAGAGGTTCAGTCCGTTATCATCACAGCAGGAAGCAAGCAGGTGAACATGGTGCTGGAGAGGTAGCTGAGAGTTCTACATCTGGATTGGTAGACAGAGGGAAAAGAGAGTACCAGCAGACCTGGCTTGAGCATCTGAAACTTCAAAGCCCACCTCCAGTGACACATTTCCTCCAACAAGACCACACCTCCCAATAGCGCCACTCCCTATTGTCCTATGCCAGCTATCTTCATTCAAGCACCAGAGGTAGCTTCCACATGCTTGATTTAATAGGCCTGAGGTATTTGTGTGGCTCCATTAGTGTGGAGTGGCATTGAGGCAGAGGGAGTGGATGACAAGGCCCATCTCACCTAGAAGGGCTGTAGTGTTGGCCAGTCCCACAGAACATCCATCTGCTTTTGATAGGAACATGATTTCATGGGGAGCCGCAGAGACAGCAGAATCACAGGAACACCTCCTGGAGTTGGGGTTTGGATCAAACAAACAACAACAACAACAACACAAAACAAAACCCAATAGTACCTGAAACAAAACAAAACCCAATAGTACCTGAAGGTAAGGTACCTCTCAGGGCGCAGTTGGTTACCCAACACCACACAACGAAATCATTTCGTGTCATATCCTTTAAGGACACGTGTGCCTGTGTTTTAAAACCCAAGCACAGCATGCTTATTCCAGCTGTGCTCCTCAGAAACACGTTCTAAGCCCATGGAGAATGAAAATGAGAAGCCAATAGGCCAGAATGTAAGGAGCTTGGAGCACCCCCTGGAGTTAGAGAGAAAGCTAGCTCAAATTTTTTTGCCCAGACTCTGCCTTCCTTTGGGAGGAATGCCTCTTCAGGGCTTTTCAAGGGCAAGGGTGAAGGGTGGGTGTATGACCTTGGGGCCTGGCAAGAAGCTGATAGCTGCCTGAGGCAAGGAAGATGCTCCCTGCCTGTGCTCCTTGATTCCAGAGTTCTCTCTCTGTAAGACCTGAGAATGGCTCTCACACTCCTGAAAAAAGTTTGTCTGCCTCCTCAGTTCTGTTTCCTGAGAAGCCTGGCAACGTGTCTCAAACAACAAAACAGTACAAACGGCAGTTTAGTCTCAAAGGAAATACCTCGCCTAAGGAAGACTCTCACCATGCCAATTGTGGGATGATCGTTTTCCACACCAAAAACACACAGAAAATGTTGGCTGTCAAGATACAGCAGCAGCAGAAATGTAAATTCTCTTAACACCAAGAGAGAAGAGAAACCATGCTCTGTTAGTGTGGCAAGCCAAGGACGCCCAGCTCAGCCTTGCAGTTCCCTTTACAGGCTTTGTTACAGCTGCTTAGAAAAAGAGACTTGTGTTTTTCAGCAAGAAGGCATCCCCAGCACTGCCTAGCAGGTGGCATTCCTGATGCTCACAATGGCTAGGCGCCTTTGCCAGGCTTCCCCAGCAGGTTAATGCTGAGGTGATGATTAGACGTGGGTGACAGACTGAAGTTCACACCCCCCATGGCCTTCCTTACAAATCCATAGGGACCTGGGCTTGCTTCCTCCCACTGAGATTTCTGCTTTTGAGTGTTTGCTGTTGCTACTGCCTAAAGTGGGCTGCCGGATCCAATCTGTATTCCGATTCCAAACCAAGCTGGCCTTGCTTAATAAAGAGAAAGTGTGTGTGTGGTTTGTGACAATGTGACAATGACACAGCCTCTCTGTAGAGAAGGTGTGGTCTCTGCACACATGAACTGAGCCGGAGCTTGTCCTTCAAAGAATAATGTCTCCTTGCTGAGCCTTTTACTGACATTTCATTTACAAGTGGGACCTTGCAGATGTCTCTCACATGACTTCCTCTGAGTGTGGGGAGACTCCTGGTTGCTCATTGCTTTGTCTAGCCACCCCTAAAGCTCACCAATGTAGTATCTAGTGAATTAGCTGCCTGACAAGAAAGAATTAACTTTCCTCTTATGTGACACAAAAATAGTAAATAAAAACAAAGCTGATCAACTTTCTATGTTTAGTACAGAGGAAATGATGCTGTCTGGGCTCCCAAAGCATAGCCTAAGACACAGGCATTCTGTATGACAGGGAAACAGCCAAGCTCCAATCCTAGCATCAGGGAGCTCTCATTTGGAAGGTTGAGTTTACTTTGACACTCCACTTTCTGGTGGCTACATAAAACACATGATTTACAATCCCAGACAAATGGAATAAGGGTAACCTATTACTTCTGCTAGTTACAATGGAAAATCTTGGACAAAATACATAAAAAGCTAACTACCAGAAAATTCTGTACCACAGAGGAAAGACAGTGGGCAGCCATAGAGGTAGGGTCGGGGGGGGGGGGGGGGGGAGGGAGAGAGAGTCCTGTGTATCCTGGCTTGTGCACTAGAGAAGCCCAAAATGTGGAAATGTCAATGGGCTCAGAAAAAAAAAAAAAAAAAAAAGACTTTCTAAGCATGACTTCTCTAGCTGAAGCCCTGAGAAAGGGGGGTAATGCAGGACAGAGCTCTCTGCAACTCCTACTGTATACCAAGAAAGCACTAAGCCACGCTCTTCCCCCTGGCATTGTGGTGGTGGATGTGACTCAAGTGTCTGGGCTATTCTTTCCTCAACTCTAAAGGTAGGCTATAAATAATAACTGGATGTGACTTAGAATCACCTGGGAAGAGAGGTTAAATGAGGAATTATGTGGATCAGACTGGCCTTGTTTTTTGCCTATGTAGGAAGCCCCTGGCCCACTGTGTGGCACTATTTTATAGTAAATAGAACCTTTCTTCATGTAGGAGTCAGGACTGGCTAAGTGTCAGTAGCCTAGAGGCCCAACCACTGCATTCCTTTCTCTATTCTCCTGACTGGATGTTATGTGGCCTGCTGCTTTGGTTTTCTGCCTTGACTTCCTTGGTGACTGAGGACAATAAGCTAAAATTTATTTGTCAAAGCAACAGAAATGAAATTAGAACACCTTCCGGTAGGGGGATCGACATTCATCCCCCTGCTTATCATTGTGATCTTATTGTATTCTTCTCTGAATCAGGAGATTGTCAAGATCTGTTAATGAACTCACCGGCAGGCCCCAAGTGCCTCATGAGTGAACATGGTCAGAATCAACAGAGCAATAAGTTTGAGAACCAAACTTATCAGACTACACAGGTTTCAGACTGAGCCCTGAGTGGTACCCAAGTGTAGAAGGCATGTAAATCCTTGGGCTCACAGATAAGCACCAGGGAAAACAGGAATGCTAAACATGCAGGATGGTCTCTCCAAAGAAGACATATATGACCTGTTTTGCCACCTAGAAGACAGGTAGGTATAAATGTGGGTAATAACCTGGTGACCTTTGTGACATTAGGGTGGCCAGGTTACACTGCCCCACCCCTAGACCTTTACCTTGAGCTGGTTTGTCTCAGTTAATCTAGAGAGCTATTCTTCTCCCAGACCCTTTTCATGACCATTGTTGAGCCTACTTTATTTTTAAGATAATCTAGAGAATATCTTTATGGATGATGTCATCTGTACTTTTCAAGGGTTTCAGTTCAATTCAGTTTTGTTGTGCACACAAGGATTGAATGAATTATCACCAGGAAAATTTTTTTCTCAAATGCCTAAATCTCAGTGTTTGAACCAACATCAGCTACCGAATTGTGTTGAATCAAATTTCCTTCTTGTCTTCCCTAGATTGATAGTCTGCTTTCTGGCCAAGATATTTATAGAGAACCCCCGCCCCCCAACCCAAAGGGGGGGAGGAGAAAAGCAATATAAAGAACTTGAAATGAAAACCAGCCTCATACCCACAAAAGAAAATTTGTGCTCGGAACCTAGAAGATTGAGTTTGTATGAATGTGGAATATTTAAGTAAGTGCCAGCGTCTCATGACATAAAACCCCAACTCCTCAGGACAAACCTTTTATAGAAAGAATAGGAACAAGGATAACAGAACATTCTTAACAGGTTTATTAATAATGGTCATAAAGGTGACACAACTATCAATTATGGTCATTTGCAAAACAAACTCTTAGTTAAAATTCAGATGATATAAAGGAAAAGTAAGTAGAAATTATAGAAATGAAAAATAAAACAAATTCTAAAACTCAAACAGTGGGCTTACCTTCAGAGTAAGATGACAAAGGAAAGAATTAGTGAACTAAGATGTAGGTCAATAGAAATGATTGAATGTGTACAAGGAAAAACAGATATTTTATAAATTGTGTCTCAAAGATCTGTGGAACAGTGACAGAGCATCCGTCAGAGTCCCAGGAGAGACTACGAGGCTAAGCAAATACTGTACGAAATAATGTCAGCAACTCCCAAAACTCAACAAGATACATTAATGTGTAGGTTCAAACAGCCAAGAGAGACAAAAACAGACAAACTTAAAGCTATCCATACACACATATAATCAAGTTCCTAAACATTAAAGAGAGACAGAATATTTCTCATCAGAAGCCAGAGCTGAGGAAGAAGGGCAGTATGCTTTGCAGGTGTTGGAAGATCAAAACTGTAAGCCCTCAGTTCTATATCTAGCAAGCTTCCTTCAGAAACAAAGGTAAAATAAAAACAAAAATCTTCCAATGAAGTGAAATTGAGACTGTTGTCCATAAATCTGCCTGAAGAATTGCTGTGTAACACTTTAAAGTCAGAAAGCAAGTGATAATGGAGAAACCTAGGAGCATTAGTCATGAAGGAAGGTAGTGAGGAGAGCCTAGCTGATCATGAGCATCTGCTTCTCCTTGCATAGTTCCCAGGGCTGGGAATGGTCTGCTGTACTTAAAAGCAACAAAAACAGTTTGCAGAACAAAAGTGGAGATAATTCCATTGCATCATGAAAAAGGATGGATATATTCTAAAGACACCCCTGTCCTGTCCCATCCCCAAAGCACATTTAAATCTTAAAATGCCAACAAATTCAATAAGGGTAAAGTCTAAACACATCTAGTAACAAATAGAGGTTAACATCATGGATTTAAAAAAACGTGGCTTAACTCTCATGTTTTCCGTGGATAATCACTTGAAAGTACTGATATAGGATTTTTTTTTTAAGTGTAAAAACAAGAAAAAAAAAAAAAACCCTGCAAATGAATCAAAGGGAATACTGAATGTGTTTATATCAAGCAGTGTAGACTGCTGTGCATAAGAAATTGCCAGAGGGAAAGAAGGATATTACATAATGGTGAGAAGACATATTTGTTCTACAGTACACACCGCACAATTTCAAGTGTCTGAAGTGTACACACTTTTTTGAGCCAAGGGTCTTGGAAGACTGGAGGGGCAAGCTATACAGCAAGATCCTGTCTCAATAATAAAAACGTAGTCCTGAGCAGATGGCTTGGTTGGTAAAGTACTTGCCATGCAACCTAGGTTTTTAAAAAAAAGCACCACCAGGGAGGTGCTGACAGATACAGCTCTGGGACTTACTGACCTGCCACTTTAGCTGAACAATCAAGCTCCAGGTTCGGTAAGAGACTCTGTCTCAAAAAACAAATGGAAGACTCCCAAGGGAAGATACTTGCTGTTGAGATTTGGCCTCTGTGTGTATATCCCATTCCTTCCAAAAGCTACCTAAGACCAACCACACAGACAAACCTCCATCTCCTCCCAGACAAAAAACCATAAAGCCCCAAACAACAATGACATCATTGCTCTTTCAGTCACCGTGAGAATTGTAGAGGTGACCGCAGGGAGGATGTAGGCAATCCAACCATACCACCAGCCAACACACTCTAGTACTATAGAGCTATCACCCGACAAGCCAACATCTTCCTCTGCAAGATGCGTCTCAACGGATGCTTAAAATACACTGGATGCGGTGAGGCTGATGGAATCTATCTGCCTGGCCAAAGCAACGCTCAGGAGGATCTGCAGCATCAAAAAGCTCCTAATAGAAAAGAGGAAAGGGCTGTAACCAGCTACCTAAGCTTCCACCTCAAGACATTAGAAAATGGAGAGAAAACGAGCAAGAAGAAGATAAGAACAGGGCAGAAACCAATGAGACTGAAGATGAGACCAGGGAGCATTTATAAAGCTACAGGCTTGTTTTGGGAAAGGATCAATAATATTGAATAATTTCCAGCAAGTCTGACAAAAATGATCGAAGACACAAATTACCAATATCCAGGATGAAAGTGGGGATGGGGGTACATTACACAGATTGTTCAGATTCTGAGATAACAAGGCAAAGTACAAACAATGCTAAGTCGGTAGGTCTTAAGGCTCTGAGGAAACTGACCAGGTCCCCAAAGCCACAAGCTGCGCATGCTTCATAGAGATGAAGGCGGTGAGCCACTTGGAGCAGCCCCGCCGCAGCTGAGAACGTGCAATTCGCAGGTAGGGTTTCCTGAACACAAATCAGGTTTCTGATCATCTCTACCAACTGTGTAAGGAAGAAATTACACTAGTTTTACATCTTCAGAAAGTAGAAAAGAGACACTTCGTATTTAATGTCACGGGGCAACCATTACCCTGCTCAGCAGAATAAAGATGGGGGTGAGCTGGGGGGGGGGGGACAGCAGAGAGGAAGATATCTCATACATTAAATCGCCAGTAAAATACTTACAAATTGAATCTGTATGAAAAATTGGTAATACCACCACCAATAAAAAATATTTTCCTCATTTACAAAGGATATAGTTGTATATGTGGAAAACCCCACAAATCAGGCAAGAGCTCTTAAATGTGAGCCACACTATGACCCAAGATACAAAATCATCATAAAAAAATCTCACCAACCTGGGAAACAAAATTACAACCAAAATTTTATTTATGATAGCTTAAAAAGAAGTCCTTAGGACATAGCATTAGTCTCCGAGAGCAAGAAAATCATTGAATCAAAGAGCTGACATGGAGTGGCTGGCTGTCCATCGAAGGAACTAGCTCTCTGCAACTCTGACCTTCAGGCTCAGTGCAGCTCCTGTGGAAAGCTCAGCCGGACTGTTTTGTAGACATAGTGTGGTGGTTTAAAAGGAAATGGCCCCTATAGGCTCACAGGGAGTGGCACTATTAGGACATGTGGCCTTGTTGGAGGAAGGGTGTCAGTAGGGACAGGCTTAGAGGTCTCAGAAGCTCAAGCAAGGCTTAGTGGCTTACTTACTCTTCCTGTTGCCTGCTGGTCTAGATGCAGAGCTCTCAGCTACCTTTCTAACTGTGTTTGCCTGCCTGTCACCACGCTTCCTGCTCTGACAATAATGGACTAAACCTCTAAACTGTAAGCCTGCACCAATGAAATGTTTTCCTTTATAAGAGCTGTTGTGGTTGTGGTGTCTCTTCACAGCAACAGAAACCCAAATAAGACATATAGACAAAGTGATTCCACATCTTCTACGTAAGACAGAAAGAAGATCTGGGACAGATGAAGGAACTTTGAAAATGGAAAGTGAAGTTGGAGCAATTGAACAGCATGACTTTAAGACTGGCTATGTGGCTACAGTGCCAGGGAAGGACAGTCACATGGATCAGAGGAGCAGAGCAGAGTCCGGAAGTAGACCTGGGAAGGCATAAAACAACTGATTTTTGAAGAGATTTGAAGAGATAGGATAGCTCTTCAATAGATGTTAAGGGAAAATTGGCCATCTACAGCCAAAGCTCAAAACGATAACTCAGACTTTGTATAAAAATTATCTCAAAGCCAGGGTGGGAAGTTGGGAGGGTGGAGTGTGTGCCTTTAATCCTAGCATTCCAGAGGCAGAGGACTGGATGGCTGCTGAGTGGGTCAGGCCACCCTGGGCAGCAGGTTCTTCCGGGCAGCAGGTTTTTCAAGAACAGCCTTTTTATTTTTTGAATGCCCTATGACTTTGTTTTTGAATTAAGAGATAATAATGACATCATTTTCTCTTTCTTCCCTCCTAACTCTCCCGTGTGTGTCTCCTTGCTCTCTTTCAGATCGATGACTTCCTTTATTATTGTTATCATACGCACATGTGTGTATAAATATATTCTGAGATATAACCTGTTCTGTCAGTATAATGCTGCTTGTATGCATTTTCAGGAATGACTACTTTGTTTTGGAATGCTAACTAGAGTGTTCTTCCCTAGGGGAGACTATTTCTCCCACTCTCAGCACTTTCTAGCTGCCTATAGTTCTTTGTTTAAAATTGAGGCCTCCTAAGCTTTTGCTTGTCCAGTTTGGCATGTCTATTTTTTTTAAAAAAATGTGTGTGTGTGTGTGTGTGTGTGTGTGCGTGCGTGTATGTGTTTACTTTCTTTTATTGAAAATAGATTTTTCTCATACAATATATTCTGATTATAGTTACCCCTGTCCCTACTCCTCCTACTTTTCCCCTCCCTCCCTCCTTCCCTCCCTCCCTTCTCCCCTCCCTCCCTCCTTCTCTCCCTTCCCTCCAGATCTACTCCCTTTCTATCCCTCATTAGAACAGAACAGGCTGGCTGGGCGGTGATGGTGATGCACATCTTTAATCCCAGCATTCGAAAGTCAGAGGTGAGTGGATCTGTGAGTTTGAGGCCAGCCTGGTCTACAGAGTGAGTTATAGGACAGCTAGGGCTATATAGAGATGCCCTGTCATGGGGGTTGGGGGGAGAGAGAAAAGAAAAGGCTTCTAAGAGATAACAACCAAACATGACAAAAGAATATATAATAAGATGAAGCAAAAATTATCATGCTGATGTTGGCAACCCAACAGGAGGAAGAGTTGCTAGAACAGGCATAGGAAGAGCAACAATATCTATCAACCAGACCCCCCCAGAGCTCCCAGGGACTAAATCAAAGAATACACATGGACCCATGGCTCCAGCTGCATATGTAGCAGAGGATGGCCTTCTCTGACACCAAAGGGAGGGGAGGCCTTTGGTCCTATGAAGGCTCGATGCCCCAGTGTAGGGGAATGCTAGGGTGGTGGGGTGGGAGTGGGTGCAAGGGTGGGGGAGCACCCTCATGGAGGTAGGGGGAAGGGGGGGTGGGATGGGGGGTTTTCGGAGAGGAAACCGGGAAGGCAGATAACATTTGAAATGTAAATAAACAGAATAACCAATTAAAGAAATAGAAAAAAAGAGATTAAAGAAGAATCATAGACCCACTGTTTTTCACCATCCCATAAAAATAGTAAGCTCATAATTATAGTATATACTCAGGAAACCTGGTGTAGACCCGTGTAGGTCCTATGCATTCTGCTTCAGTCTCGGAGTTCATCTGTGCCTTTCTTAGTTGATAAAGAGGGCCTTGCTCTATCCCCTCTTTGCCTTCTCTTCTGCAGGATTCCCTGAGCTCTAAGGGAAGGGATTTGATGGAGACCTACAATTCAGACTCTCTCTCCCCATAATGTGTGTCTGTAGGTCTCTGCATCTGTTTTCATCTGCTGCTAGAGGAAGCCTCTCTGATGATGACTGGATAAGGCACTGATGTATGAATATACCAGAAAATCATTAGAAATCATTTATTAATTTATTTTAGACCAGTAGTGTTTGGTTTTTACCCCAGACCTCTGGGATATCTTATCTCTGGTTCTTGGTTACCCAAGAAATGTTGGATGTGGGTTCTTTCTCATGGAGTGGGTCTTAAATACAATCAGACGTTGGTTGGCTACTCCTACAAGTTCTATGCCACCTTTGCCCTTGTATGTTATGCAGGCAGCATAGATTGTAGGTCATAGGTTTTGTGTCTGGTGTTCACATTTCTATCTTGTTAGCTTACAGAGTACCTTCCTACACTGAAGAGACTAGAACATAAGAATGAGGGCTCAATATAGGTATCAGCTCAACTTCTCCATGTTTAATGAGGTGTTGTTCTCAGCAATGGGCCCTGCTGTCAGTTTGTGGTGGTTTGAATATGCTTGGTCCATGGGAAGTAGCACTATTCGGAGGGATGGCCTTCTCAGAGAAGGTCTAGCCTTGTTAGAGGAACTGTGTCACTGTGGGGGTGGGCTTTGAAGTCTGCTAGTATTCAAGTTCTGCCCAGTGTGGAAGAGAGCCTCCTCCTGGCTATCTTTGAAATCCTTGGGGCTGTCTTTGGATCAAGTTGTAGAATTCTCAACTCATTCTCTAGCACCATGTCTAGCTTTGTGCTACCATGCTTCCCAACATGATGATAATGGACTGAACTTCTGAAACTATAAGCCAGGCCTAATTAAATGTTTGCCCTTATAAGAGTTGCCTTAGTCATGGTGTTTCTCCATAGCAATAAAACTCAAACTAAGACAGAAGTTGGTACCAGGGACTGGGGTATTGCTGTGATAGGCCTGATCATGCTTTTGTTTGTTTGGAGGAATCTGGACTTTGGGACTTTGGAAAGTATAAGGGTGTGTTGTTTGCTGAAGAATGATACCCCAGACTCAAATAGTATGCAAAGCAAAGAGCATTGTATTCTGCAGAAGTCCAGCATGTAGGGTCTCTCATTCAAAGATGGAGATAACGAAGTGATCTCGAAGGCCCAACTTAAAATAAATTAGGGGAATTCTGGGGCAGGTGACCTTTATCTTGCTCTATCTATCTCTAGGACCATTTCAGAACCATTGCCAGGGTGTGGGGGCTGGAAGCTGTTGCTAGGGAGCTGGAAACAGTTGCTGACCCATTGCCCTTGCTTCAGGCCAGGTGGCAGGGCAGCTTTTGATGGCAGGGCAGTTTCCCACTGGCTGCCTCAAGCTTGGATTTTTTTTTTTCTAGTAAACTGACTTACCTGAGCTTGCCTGGACTTGCCCAGTTCTTAGACCTAGTCTCCTGAACTGCCCATTTGAAGCCTGCCAAGGAATCAGACTGTCTCAGCAGCAGAATGCTTTTAAGAGCAGCTTACTGGGCCATTCTAGTAGAAGCATGGAAGACAGTGGTGCTGAGGGGTGATTTGAACTCTGGGAGTCTGGCTCAAGTGATTTCAGAGGAGAACAATTTTAGTATGTTGTCTAGAGGTAGTTCTTGTGATATTTTAGTGCAGATGTGTCTGCTGTTTTGTCCTTGTCCAAAGAGTCTACCTGAAGCTAAGGTAAAGAGATTTAGATTAACTGCATTGGCAAAGGAAATCTCAAAAAAAGCCTAGCATAGACTTTGTCCGGTGGTTTACTCTCATGAGGAGTGTTTTGATCAAGCATAGCAAGCTTAGAAAGGAAAAACGTGAAATGTATTCCTCAAAGATTAAAGGGGTACCAGGAAATGGAATGGAGCTAAATCTTGTGTTCAAGAATATTAAATAGAATTAAGGGAGTGGTGACCTTGGGGCAATATTCTACCCAGCTAAGCCTATTGTTTACGCATTTGCAGTTAAATCAGGAATAGTTACATCATGTTAGGCATTATTATGATCTGGTTATTGTTTTTATTTGGGCATAAGAAGATATGATTATGTATCAACTTGACAAAGGATGGATTCTAATGGCTATTCTTGGGTGTCAATTTGACTATATCTGGAACGAGCTACAATCCAGAATTTATAAAGATCTCATGAAAAGGTAAAGAAAAACTTAAATCCAGGCATCTTTAATCCTAGCTCTCAGGAGACAGATATTCAGATCTCTTGAGTTAAAGGTCAGTCTACAGAGCAAGTTCCAGGACTTCCAAGCTTAGGCAGTGAAGGAGTTGGAAAACAGAAAGCTGGTGATGGTGTAATAGAACAAAGGAGGGCATAGTCTAGCCCTAGCAAGCAGCAGAACTCAGCAGCTTTGGCCATGCGCCTGACTTTAGAGTCATGAGTAGAAGGGGTTACTGTGACAATTGATGCTGGTTATCTGGAGCTAAGAAATTAGTGGTGATTAAGAAGAGATCAGCATCACTGAGGTGAAATCTGGGAAGTGTTTTCTGAGAGCACAAAGAACTGTGTTCCAGAGATATACATTGTGCTGGTACCTGGACTTGATAATATGTAAGGATTACCCAGGTGGTACTGGTTTTGAAGTCATGAAGGGGTCATGGAGAGCAGCTGAGCCTTGGAACTGTGAGAGGCCAGAAAAGGCCACTAGTAAAGGTATAACCTCAGTAGCAGTTGACAATCCAGGACTGAAGGGGTCAAAGGTGTTGAGGCTTGGCACCATGAAGATAGCCTATTAGAGTCTATTGGTGAAGCCTAGTTGCACTGGAAGATCCTAGTGTACTGGAGATGCCAGTACCATGGTATGATCACCAAGAACAGCAGTAGCAGTGGAGTGGAGTCAACCAGAGCCTAGAGTGCTATAGAGGGCAGAGCTGGAGAAGTGATGTAAGCTCTTTGAAGGAGCCCAGAGGATCATGTGTGAATCCCAGACACTGGAACAAGAAGCTGTAAATTTGAAGTTGCCTTGGATACCCCAGCATGTTAGAGATGCCAGAGCTGTGGGATACCTGCTGAAGAAAGTTACAAACAAGGAGTGGAACCAGCCCAAGAGGAAATTTGTTGTAGTCAACAAAGATGAAAGGAGTTAGAGATCTGAAGAGTGCTTTGACATCAGACATGGGGGTGCAGAGTTTGGAGTTTGCCCAGCTGGTTTTCCATCTTGCTTTGGTCTAGTATTTCCTCACTAAGAAATATATATTCTGTGATGTTGCAAGTATGTGATCTGCTTTTTGATTTTGATTCCATAGGGGATGACAGTTAAGAGATTGCATGAATCTCAGAAGAGACTTTGAAGTTTGGACTTTTAACATTGTTGAGACTGCTATAGACTATGGGGACTTTTGAAGTTGGACTAAATGTATTTTGCATTATGCTAGGTTTAGGTATGGCCCCCATAGCATCATGTGTTTGAACAAGCCTACGAGTGCCAGGGAGCGGAGTGTGGTGGTTTGAGTATGCTTGGCCCATGAGAATTGGCTCTATCAGGAGTTGTGGCCTTATTGGAGTAGGTCTGGCCTTATTAGAGAAACTGTGTCACTGTGGGGGTGGACTTTGAGTTCTGCTAGTGCTCAAGCTCTGCCCAGTGTGGAAGAGAGCCTCCTCCTGGCTGCCTGCAGAACAGTCTCCTCTGGGCTACCTTTGGATCAAGCTAGAACTCTTAGCTCCTTCCCTAACACCATGTCTGCCTGCAGGCTGCCATGCTTCCTGCTGTGATGATAATGGATTGAACATCTGAAACTGTAAGCCAGTCCTAATTAAATGTTTGTCTTTATAAGAGTTGGTCATGATGTCTCTTCACAGCAATAAAACCCTAACCAAAACAGAAACCTTTTGTCTTAGCAACAGCCTGAGTTTGGGGGATTTTCATGGGACTCTCTTGGCCAAATGATGCAACCTAGTCCTGCCACTGGAAGACTTGCCTGGCTACAGAGATGGCTAGTTCAGATTCTGCATCCACCATTACTAAGAATCTTCGTTAGGATCACCTCAACAGATTCCAGGAAGTTTCCACTACACTAGGTTTCCACACCATCCCTCAAACACCCTCTGCCCTCAATTCCAGCTGTCTCTTCTCCAACCCCATCTGCGACCCCACCTGGTCCCCTGCTCCCATTCCCACTTACTTCCAGTCCAACAGGAACCTCTATTCTATTTCCCCTTCTTAGGGAGATCCATGAGTTCCCCCAACCCCAACCCCACTTCTTACCTAACCTCTCTGGACCTACAAATTGTATCTTGGTTATCATTTACTTAATGTCTAATATCCCCTTATAAGTAAATATGTACCATATTTATCTCTCTGAGTCTGGGTTATCTCACTCAGAATGATATTTTTTTCTTGTTCTTTCTATTTTCCTGCTAATTTCATAATGTATGTTTTTTTTTAACAGACGAGTAATACTCCATTGTGTAAATGTACCATATTTTCTTTTTTCTTTTTCTTATTTTTTTTTAATTTAATACTTTATTTACATTTCAAATGTTTTCTCCTTTCCAGGTCTCCCCTTTGGAAACTCCCTATCCCATTCCTCCTCCCCCTGCTCTGTGAGGGTATTCCCCCACCTACCCACCCACTCCCCTTTTCCCTCCCTGGCTGGGGCATCTAACATTCTCAGGTCCAAGGGCCTCTACTCTGACTGATGGTCAATAAGGCCATCCTAAGCCACATATGTGGCCAGCACCTTGGGCCCCTTCATATGCATTCTTTGGTTGGTGGTCTGGACTCTGGGAGCACGGGGGATGGGGGGGGGGAGCTGACCAGTTGACACTGTTGCTCCCTCCCCATGGGGCTGCAAATTCCCTCAGTTCCTTCAGTCCCTTCTCTAACTCCTCCATCTGGGACCCCACGCTCAGTCCAACAGTTGCTGTGAATTGAATCATGGGTATTCCGAACTTTTGGGCTAATATCCACTTATTAGTGAGTACATACCGTGTTTGTTCTTTTGTGACTGAGTTACCTCACTCAGGATGATATTTTCAAGTTTCATTCATTTGCCTGTGAATTTCATGAAGGCATTGTTTTTAATAGCTGAGTAGTATTCCATTGTGTAAATGTACCACATTTTCTGTATCTATTCCTCTGCGGAGGGACATCTGGGTTGTTTCCAGTTTCTGGCTATTATAAATATGGCTGCTATGAACATAGTGGAGCATGTGTCCTTATTACATGTTGGAGCATCTTCTGGATATATGCCTAGAAGTGGAATAGCTGGGTCCTCAGGAAGTATTATGTCCAATTTTCTAAGGGTCTGCCAAACTGATTTCCAGAGAGGTTGTAGCAGCTTGCAATCTTACCAGCAATGGAGGAGTGTTCTTCTTTCTCCACATCCTCACCAGCATCTGCTGTCATCTGAGTTTTTGATCTTAGCCATTCTGACTGGTGTGAGGTAGAATCTCAGGGTTGTTTTGACTTGCATTTCCCTGATGACTAAGGATATTGAACATTTTGTTAGGTGCTTCTCAGCCATTGGAGTTTCCTCAGTTGAGAATTCTCTGTTTAGTTCTGTTCCCCATTTTTTTTTTTTTGATAGGGTTATTTGGTTCTCTGGAGGGTAACTTTTTGAGTTCTTGGTATATGTATATTGGATATTAGCCCTCTATTGGTTGTAGGATTGGTAAACATCTTTTCCACATCTGTTGGTTGCCTTTCTGGTCTATTGACAGTGTCCTTTGCCTTATAGAAGGTTTGCAATTTTAAGAGGTCCCATTTGTCGATTCTTGATCTCAGAGCATAAGCAATTGGTGTTCTCCTCAGGAACATTCCCCCTGTGCCCATGTATTCGAGACTTTTCCCCACTTTCTCTTCTTTTAGATTCAATGTATCTGGTTTTATGTAGAGGTCCTGGATCTACTTGGACTTGAGCTTTGTACAGGGAGATAGGAATGGATCAATTTGCATTCTTCTACATGTTGACCGCCAGTTGAACCAGCACCATTTGTTGAAAATGCTATCTAGTTTCCACTGGATGGTTTTAGCTCCTTTGTCAAAGATCAAGTGACCGTAGGTGTGTGGGTTTATTTCTGGGTCTTCAATACTTTTCCATTGATCTACCTGCCTGTCACTGTTCTAATACCATGCAGTTTTTATCACTACTGCTCTGTAGTACAGCTTGAGGTCAGGGAGGCTGATTCCCCCAGAAGTCCTTTTATTGTTGAGAATAGTTTTTGCTATCCTGGGTTTTTTGTTATTCCAAATGAATTTGAGAATTGCTCTTTCTAAGTCTATGATGAATTGAGTTGGAATTTTGATGGGGGATTTCATTGAATCTGTAGATTGCTTTCAGCAGGATGGCCATTTTTACTATATTAATTCTGCCAATCCATGAGCATGGGAGATCTTTCCATCTTCTGAGGTCTTCTTATATTTCTTTCTTCGGAGAGTTGAAGTTCTTGCCATACAGATCTTTCACTTGTTTGGTTAGAGTCACACCAAGATACTTCATATTGTTTGTGATAATTGTGAGGAGTGTTATTTCCCTAAGTTTTTTCTCAGCCTCTTCATCCTTCGAGTATAGGAAGGCTACTGATTTGTTTGAGTTAATTTTGTATCCAGCCACTTTGCTGAAAGTGTTTATCAGCTGTAGCAGTTCTCTGGTGGAGTTTCTGGTACCATCATATCATCTGCAAATAGTGATATTTTGATTTCTTCCTTTCTAATTTGCATCCTTTTGACCTCCTTTTGTGGTCTAATTGCTCTAGCTAGAACTTCAAGTACTATATTAAATAGATAGGGAGAGAGTAGACAGCCTTGTCAGGTCCCTGATATTAGTGGGATTGCTTCAAATTTCTCTGCATTTAGTGTGATGTTAGCTACTGGTTTGCTGTATATTGCTTCTACTGTGTTTAGGTATGGGCCTTGAATTCCTGATCTTTCCAAGACTTTTATCATGAAGGGATGTTGACTTTTGTGAAATGCTTTTTCAGCATCTAATGAAATGACCATGTGGTTTTTTTTCTTTGAGTTTGTTTATGTAGTGGATTACATTGATGAATTTCCAGGCATTGAACCATCCCTGCATCCCTGGGATGAAGCCTACTTGATCGGAATGAATGATCGTTTTGATGTGTTTTTAGATTTGGTTTGCAAGGATTTTATTGAGTATTTTTACATTGATATTCATAAGGGAAATTGGTCTGAAGTTTTCTTTTATTGTTGGGTCTTTGTGGAGTTTTGGTATCAGTGTAACTGTGGCCTCACAGAATGAATTAGGTAGTGTTCCTTCTGTTTCTATTTTGTGGAATAGTTTGAAGAGTATTGGTATTAGGTCTTCTTTGAAGGTCCGATAGAATCAGCACTAAACCCATCTGGTCCTGTGCTTTGTTTGTTTGGGAGACTTTTAATGACTGCTTGTATTTCTTTAGGGGTTATGGGACTGTTTAGATGGTTTATCTGATCCTGACTTATCTTTGGTATTTGGTATCTGTCTAGAAACTTGTCCATTTCCTCCAGATTTTCCAATTTTGTTGAATATAGGCTTTTGTAATAGGATCTGATGATATTTTGAATTTCCTCAGAATCTATTGTTATATCTCCCTTTTCATTTCTGATTTTGTTAATTTGGATACTGTCTCTGTGCCCTCTGGTTAGTCTGGCTACGGATTTATTTATCTTGTTGATTTTCTCAAAGAACCAGCTCCTGGTTTCGTTGATTCTTTGTATAGCTCTTTTTGTTTCTACTTGGTTGATTTCAACCCTGAATTTGATTATTTCTTGCCTTATACTCTTCTTGGGAGTATTGGCTTCTTTTGTTCTAGAGCTTTCAGGTGTGCTGTTAAGGTGCTAGTGTATGTTCTCTCCAGTTTCTTTTTGGAGGCACTCAGAGCTATGAGTTTTCCTCTTAACACTGCTTTCATTGTGTCCCATAAGTTTGGGTATGTTGTACTTTCATTTTCATTAAATTCTAGGAAGTCTTTAATTTCTTTTTTTCTTTCTTCCTTGACCAAGTTATCATTGAGTAGAGCGTTGTTCAGCTTCCATGTGTATGTGGGCTTTCTGTTGTTGTTGTTACCATTGAAGACTAGCTTTATTTTGTAGTGATCTGATAGGAGGCATGGGATTATCTCAATCTTCTTATATCTGTTGAGATTTTGTTTTTGTGACCAATTATATGGTCAGTTTTGGAGAAGGTACCATGAGATACTGAGAAGAATGTATATTCTTTTGATTTAGGATGAAATGTTCTATAGATATCTGTTAAATCCATTTGGTTCATAACTTCTGTTAGTTTCACTGTGTCTCTATTTAGTTTGTGTTTCCAAGATCTATTCATTGATGAGAGTGGGGTGTTGAAATCTCCCACTATTATTGTGTGAGGTACAATGTGTGCTTTGAGTTTTAGTAGAGTTTCTTTTATGAAAGTGGGAGCTCTTGCATTCGGGGCATAGATGTTCAGAATTGAAAGTTCTTCTTGGTAGATTTTTCCTTTGATGAGTATGAAGTGTCCTTCCTCATCCTTTTTGATGAATTTTGGTTGAAAGTCAATTTTATCCAATATTAGAATGGCTACTCCAGCCTGTTTCTTGGGGCCATTTGCCAGGAAAATTGTTTTCCAGCCCTTTACTCTGAGGTAGTGTTTGTCTTTAACACGGAGGTGCGTTTCCTGTATGCAGCAAAATGCTGGGTCCTGCTTATCTATCCAGTCTTTCAGTCTACATCTTTTTATTGGGGAATTGAGTCCATTGATGTTAAGAGATATTAAGGAATAGTGATTGTTGCTTCTTGTTATTTTCGATATTATTTTTATGTTTTTGTGGCTATAGTCTTTTGGGTTTGTTGGAAGATTGCTTTCTTGCTTTTTCTAGGGTGTAGATTCCCTCCTTGTGTTGGTGTTTTCCATCTATTATCCTATGTAGGGCTAGGTTTGTGGAAAGATATTGTGTAAATTTGGTTTTGTCATGGAATATCTTGGTTTCACCATCTATGGTAATTGATAGTTTTGCTGGGTATAGCAGCCTGGGCTGGCATTTTTGTTCTCTTAGTATCTGTATGAGATCTGTCCAGAATCTTCTAGCTTTCATAGTCTCTGGTGAGAAGTCTGGTGTAATTCTGATAAATCTGCATTTATATGTTACTTGACCCTTTTCCCTTACTGCTTTTAATATTCTTTCTTATTTTGTGTATTTGGTGTTTTTTCTATAATGTGATGGGAGGAATTTCTTCTCTGGTCCAATATATTTGGAATTCTGTAGGCTTCTTGTATATTTATGTTCATCTCTTTCTTTAGGTTAAGGAAGTTTTCTATGATTTTGTTGAAGATATTTACTGGTCCTTTAAATTGGGAATCTTCACTCTCTTCTATACCTATTATCCTTAGGTTCTGTCTTCTCATTGTATCCTGGATATCCTGGATGTTTTGGGTTAGGAGCCTTTTGTATTTTGCATTTTCTTTGACTGTTGTGACAATGTTTTCTATGGTATCTTCTGCACCTGAGAGTCTCTCTTCTGTCTCTTGTATTCTGTTGGTGATGCTTGCATCTATGACTCCTGATCTCTTTCCTAGAGTTTCTATCTCCAGGGTTGTCTCCCTTTGTGATTTCTTTATTATTTCTATTTCCATTTTTAGATCCTGGATGATTTGTTCATTTCCTATGCCTGTTTGATTGAGTTTTCCTGTATCTCCTCTTTAAGGGCTTCTAGTTGTTTACCTGTGTTCTCTTATATTTCTTTGAGGGAGTTATTTATTTCCTTCTTAAAGTCTTCTATCATCATCATTTGAAGTGATTTTAAATCTGAGTCTTCCTTTTCTGGTGTGTTGGGGTATCCAGGGCTCGCTGTGGTGGGAGAACTGGGTTGTGATGATGCCAAGTTGCCTTTGTTTCTGTTCCTTATATTCTTGCCCTTGCCTTTTGCCATCTGGTTATCTCTGGTGTTAGCTGGTCTTGCTCTCTCTGACTGTGGCTTGTCCCTCCTGCAAGACTTTTCGTCAGTATTCCTTGGAGACCAACTCTTCCTGAGAGGAATTTGGGTTTGGAGAACTCTGGTACAGGGTCAGCTCTTGGGTACAGACAGAAACCAGAAGGATCCTGTCCTCAGCTGTTCCTTGGTTCCTGTGTCCTGAGGGCTCTTCCAGGGTCCCTCTTGATTGAGGAATTTGAACAGAAGTGGTGGTCTTCCTGTGCTCAAAGCTGTGTTGGCACTCCTGGGAGACCAGCTCTCTCCTGGCACTGAGTATGGAGCCCTATGTCATGGGATCAGTTCCCAGGCCTCAGAAGAAAATCAGATGGCCACTCCTCAGTCTGTGTGTCCTGAGGGTTCTGGGCAGGTCTCTCTGAGCAGAGGTGCTGGCCTTACCCCTGATCATAGGCTTGTCCACACTCCTGGGAGGGTAGCTCTTTCCCTGCACTATTTGGGTATGGAGCTGCGTGGCACAGTCCACAGGAGTAAACCAGAAGGCTCCTGTCCTAGGCTGTTCCTCCTAGGTGTTCTGCAGATTCAGGGCAGTTCCCTCTGAACAGTGGCGCTCTCTTACCTCCACTCACAGGCTTGTCCACACTCCCTGGATGCTAGCCTTCTCCTGCACTATTTGGCTATGGAGCTCTGTGGCACAGACTGGGGTGCCTGGCCGCAGAAGGAGACTGGAAGGCTGCTGTCCTAGGCTGCTTGTAGGTCCCTGTGTCGTGTAGGTTCCGGACAGGTCCCTCTGAGAAGAGGTACTGGCCTTACCCCCTGGTCACAGGCTTGTCCACACTCCTGGGAGGGTAGCTCTTTCCCTGCGCTATTTGGGTGTGGAGCCTCTGGTACAGACCACTGTACCATATTTTCTTTATCAATTTTTCAGTCATCTAGGATATTACTTAGGACATCCAGGTTGTTTCTAATTTCCGGCTATTATGAATAAAGCCTCTATGGTCATGGTTGAGCAAGTTACTTTATGGTAATAAGATGGAGTGTCCTTTGGTTCTATAACCAGGAGTGGTGTAGCTGGGTCTTGAGGTAGATTGATTCCCAACTTTCTGTGGACCATCATACTGACTTCCGTCATGGCTGTATAAGTTTGCACTCCCAACAGCAATGAAGGAGTGTTCCTTTAGCTCTCTCTTCTTGTCAGCATGATCTGTCACTTGTGTTATTGATCTTAGCCCTTCTGACAGGTGTAAGATAGAATCTCAAAGTATTTTTGATTTGCATTTCCAAGACGGCTAAAGATGTTGAACATCTCTTTAAGTGTTTCCCAGCCATTTGAGATCCCTTTATTGAGATTCTTTGTATCTGTTCCCTATTTTGAAATTGGATTATTTTATTTTGTTTTGTTTGATGTTTAGTTTCTTGAGTTCCTTATATATCTTGGACATTATTTCTCTACTGGATGTGAAGTTGGTAAAAATCTTTTCCGATTCTGTAAACTGACACTTCGTACTACTGATTATTTCAGTTTTATGAGATCCCATTTATTTACTGTTGATCTTAGTGCCTGAGCTATTGGTATTCTGTTCAGAAAGTCATCTCCTTTGCTAATGGGTTCAATGCTATTGCCCACTTTCTCTTCTGTCAGATTCAGAGTATCTGGTTTTATGTTAAGGTCTTTGATCCCCTTGGACTTGAGTTTTATGCAAGTGGATACATATGATTCTAGTTGCATTCTTCTCATGCAGTCATCCAGTTTGACCTGCATCATTTGTTAAAGATGTCTTTTTTCTACTGTGTATTTCTGGCTTCTATATCAAAAGTCAGTGGTCCATAGGTATGTGGGTTTATGTCTGGGTCTTAAATTCAATTCCATTCATCAGTGTATCGGTTTTTATGCCAATACTGTGTCTTCTCTCTCTCTCTCTCTCTCTCTCTCTCTCTCTCTCTCTCTCTCTCTGCTATAGCTGTGTAGTAGTTTGGAATGCTGGGACCTCTAGCAGTTCTTTCATTGCTCAGTATTATTTTAGCTATTGTGTGTGTGTGTTTTCATATTGATAATTATAGTTTCATGATTTGTAAATAATTTTGGAAAGAATTGCATTGAATCTGTAGATTGCTTTTGGTAGGATTTTCACTATGTTAATCCTACCAATTCATGAGCATGGGAGATCTTTCCATCTTCTGAGATCTTCTTCAATTTCTTTCTTCAAAGACCTCTAGTTTTAATCATGCAAATCTTTTACTTGCTTGGTTAGAGTCACCTCAAGATATTTTATATTACTTGAGGCTATTGTGAATGGTGGTGTTTCACTGATTCCTTTCTTAGTCTATCTGTCATTTGTATATAGAAAGGGTACCATTTTTTTTAGTTAATCTCGTATCCAGCCACTTTGGTGAAGGTGTTTTTTAGCTGTAGGAGTTCTCTGGTGAAAATTTTAGGGCCATTTATGTATACTATCATATCGGCTCAAGTAAAGATACTTTGACTTTTTTTGTTTCTAATTTATTCTTTGATTTCCTTCACTTCTCTTATTGCTGTAACTAAAACTTCAAGTACTATATTGAAAATATATGGAGAGAGTAGACAACCTTGTCTTGTTCCTAGTTAGTTAGTGGGATTGCTTTGAGTTTCTCTATATTTAATTTTATGTTGGCTATAAGCTTGCTGTAAATTTCTTTTATTATATTTAGGTATGTCCCTTGCATCCCTAATCTCTCCAGGATTTTATCATGATGAGGTGGGTTTTTTGCTGTTGTTGTTTTGTTTGGTTTTTTATTTTGGTTTTTGTTGTTGTTGTTGTTGTTTTTGTTTTGAGACAGGGTTTCTCTGTATAGCCCTGGCTGTCCTGGAACTCACTCTGTAGACCAGGCTGGCCTCGAACTCAGAAATCCACCTGTCTCTGCCTCCCAAGTACTGGGATTAAAGGCATGCGCCAGCACTACCCTGCTGGTTTTGGTTTTTCAAGACAAGGTTTCTCTGTGTAGCCCTGGCTATCCTGAAACTTACTCATGTAGAATGTAGACCCAGCTGATCTTGAACTCTTAGAGATCTGCCTGCCCATGTCTCTTAAGTTCTAGGACTAAAGGTGTACACCACCACTGCCTGGCTTGGATTTTATTTCTTGATACATTCAATTAGCCTGTCTTTCAGTTGGGGAATGAGGCCATTGATATTTAAAGTTACTAATGAAATGTTGATTGTACTCATTTTGCTGGTGTATTTCTCTTTTGCTATTTATGTTCTCCATAGTACTTTGCATTTTAATAATTATGGCTTTGTATTTCACTCCACATTGTCTCTGCTATCTTTATTCATCTCTTCAGCCTGAAATAATGCTTTCTGTATTTTCTTTAGGTTTAGTATGCTTGATATAAAAGTATAGGCTTATATTTTAGAAAAATTTTCTTTCTTTTTCAATTATGGCAGATGATTTTGCTGGTATTTTACTTTAGGTTAGCCATCATAGTCTTTTAGATCTTGAAATGCATTGCTCCAATCTTTTCTGGCTTTCCAAGTTTCCATTGAGAAATCAGCTGTTCTTCTGGTGAGTTTTCCTTTGTATGTGGACTTTGTTATCTATACTTAGTGTCTTAGGGTTTCTATTGCTGTGAAGAGACATCATGACCAAGGTAATTTTTATAAAATAAACCATTTATTGGGGGGTTGGTTATAGTTTCAGAGGTTTAGGCCATTATCATCATGACAGCCAGCATGGTGGCAGTCAGCTGTGGTGCTGGAGAGGTAGCTGAGATATCCTGATCTATAGTCTGAGAGAGAGGGGGAGAGAGAGAGAGAGAGAGAGAGAGAGAGAGAGAGACCCACCTTGAGTGACACACTTTCTCCAACAAGGTCACATCTCCTTTTTAGATATTGTATTCCCTGATGAATAAGCCTTCAAATGTATGAGCCTAAGGTGCCCATACTTACTGTACACACCACGTTTCACTCTTTAGTCTCTATAGGCTTGTATTCATAGCATTATTCAAGAATGAATTCTGTCCAACATCAAAGGTTCTCACTGTCTGTCACAGTCTCAACACGGTTTAAATTTCTCTACTGAGACTCACGACACTCTCTCAACTATAAATCCCTGTAACATCTAAATAAAAGAGCTGATTACATGCTTCCAGCATACAATGGAATAGAATATATGTTACTATTCCAAAAGAGAGGAACAGGAGCATAGTGAGGAAATAATGGAAACCCAGCAGGGTGAAGTCCAAATTCTGCATGTCCATGTCTGATGTTAAAACATTTTTCAGATCTCTAATTTCTTTCAGATTTGTTGATTGCAGCACACTTTTCTCGATTGAACTGGTTCCACACCCAGTCTGTAAGTACCTTGGCAGGTATCCCATGAGTCTGGCGTTTTCAACATTTTGAGTTCTCCAAAGAAATCCAGGGCTCTAATGAAATCTTTCACAGCTTTATATATGAAACTCAAACAACACCACAAACTCCATTTTGTTTTCCAGACGCCATTTGGGCCAAGCTAAGGGCCTGGGAAACTAAACTTTTGACCTGCAGGGGCAGAATGTTCCAGGAAGGTCCCCTCCCTGCTCACTGAGCAGAATGTTCCAGGAAGGTCCCCTCCCTGTCCACTGAACTGAATGTTCCAGGAAATTACAGGGGCCAAACTGCAGAGGGTACATTCCTGCCTACAGCCAATCAGCTTCTTGCCAATATGGAAACCCCCTAACCACCCACTTGTGGTTTCTGCCTTTAAAATGCCCCTTTCCCTGGAGCAGGGGATTGGCATTTTGTGGTGATCCAAGCTCCAGCTTGAAATAAATGCCCTCTTGCTTGTGCATCGAGTCAAGTCCTGGTGGTCTTTCTGGGGGTCTCGTGAGTAGGGCACTACATATACATTGGGCCCTGATAACCTCCATATAGGAATGCCCCTGACATATGCCTGGCTTTTGTGGCTTTTCTTTGTCACAGTGGATATTCCAACACCCCTTTTTTGTATTCTTGTCTCTAAAGCCAGAATCATGTGAGTGAAACTGCCAAGTTCTGTTGTTGGCTGGGGCTTGAACTTGGTTTCCTCTTTCAAGTACATTTGCATCAGCTTTCTGTTTTTGCCTTCATTGCTTAGGCTTTTTCTTTAATTTCTCTTTACAATTTGGAAGCTTAGTTGGGTGGGTTCTTGTCCTGAGGTCACCACTCCCTTTATTCCATTCAACATAGGATTTCCCTTAAACTTATCATCTTGAGCACTGGACTTGTTTCCATTATTACATTTTCTGATGTTCTTCTTCTCTTCAAATGATATATTTTATATTTTCCTTGCTCTCCTTTCTCTGTTCTTTATAGATATGCATAGAAGGCCACTAATAACTATGCAACACAGTTAATACCAGACTGTCTTAAAATATCCCTGGCCAACACCATTAATCCAAAACTCTCCAATTTAGCCCCAGGCAGACTTTTAGGAGAAGGGCAAAAAAGCAGCCACATTCTTTGCCAAACAAACAAACAAACAAATAAACAAAAACATAGGAATTGTCTCCGGCCACTTCTCCTTTGAAACCTCTTGATCCATCATAATCTGTATTAATCTCAGCACCACTGTCTTCCATATTTCTATGAATGCGGTTCATTGAGCCCTGTTTAAAGCATTCAACTGCTTTCCTAATCTAGAGTCCCAAAGTCTACATTCTGTCAAGAAGAAACATGGTCAGATCTGTCACAGCAAAACTCTCTCCCTAGTACCAACTTCAGTCTCAGTGTTCCATTGCCATAAAAAGACACCACAACCAAGGCAGTTCTTAAAAAGAAAGCATTTAATTTGGATTTTGGAGGTTTAGTCCATTAGAATAATTGTGAGGAGCTTGGTGGGGGGCAAGCTGGATGTTGGAGTATCTGAGAGCTACCTCCTGATCTGTAAGCAGAGAGAGACACACTTCCTCCACGAAGGCCACACCTCCTTCAATTCTTCAATTCTTTTCAAATATTGCCCCTCCTTGATGAATAAGCATTCAAATCTGTGAGCCTATGGAGGCCATTCTTATTCAAACCACTACACTTACTGTTTTAACCATGGTCTTGTCTATTTGTTGTTCTGTGTGCTTCTTATACCTGTATTGGTGTGCCTTTCCTTCATCTGGGAATACTTTCTTCTATGATCTTGTTGATTTGATCCTTTCCTCTGTGTGTATGTGTGTTCAAATTTTTTATACTTGTTGCAATATTTGGTTTAGAACTATTGCTTTAGCTTCTGCTTGGTTCATTCTACTTTAAGACTTTCCTTTGAGTTTTCTAGTTGAATTGTTTGGTTGTTCAATTCCATATTCATTTCAGCTTGAGTCCTTGTCACTGCTTCTATCTCATTATTGAATTCTGTTTCAGTTCTGATTGTCTTTGTCATCTCTATCAGCCTTATGTTTGTGTTTACTTGGGCTTCACTCTGGACTTTTATTCTCCTTAAGTTCTTTCTCCTCAAATTCAATGAGCTGTTTCTTTGTGTCTTCTTTAAACTCCTTGGATTATTTGATGAAGTTTGTGCTTCTTCTTTTAAATTTTATGTTCTGGGGTTCATATACAGGTAATTCTCATCGGCTGTCATTTCTATATGACTGGTATGTTTTGGAGTGAAGGTATAGGCTTGACCTCTGATATCTCTGGCATTTTTCCATGAGGGAGGGCATGTGGACTCCTTTTGTTAGTTTTGAGTCTGATATGGACAAAATAGGATGGGGCAGAAGAGAGGTTATGTGGGTGTGTTAGGCCTAGAAGTTGGAAATAGTTTGGGTGGGATGAAGTCAGATGGACAGAAGGGATGTGCTTCCTGATTTAAGCCTGGAGTGTGGGTTTAGTTCTGGCTTAGGGGAAAGGTCGGATATGTTGTAGGAGGGTTCTGTTGGTAGATAGGCAAGGCAGATCCTGGTTGAAGCTTAGTACTTGTTTTCAGTGCAAGCAGAGGAGGCCAGCCTAGACACTGCATGTGGGGTCCAGGCTTGCTCTAGCAGGCTGTAGGGAAGACATAGATGGAATGGTCAGGGAGACTTGTTTGCCTATGTCCTGGAGAAGGAAGTTGACAGTCTGGCTGGGTGTGGTGGTTGGCAGTGTTGTAAAAGTCACCGGTGAGTGGTGGTCAGTATTCCCAGTCCTGGTGGAAATCTATATGTTGGCTGCTAAGCAGGTGAGCATGGCTAGACTAGTCATGGGTACCAGATGTGGTACTAGGGTGAGAGAGATGTTGGGGAGATTCACTGGGCTAGACCCTGGGGTGGTTGGAAGGGGCACACTGTCCTGTAGTTTTAAAGATGTTACAGTTTGGGAAATTTGGGTGAAAGGTATATGGGGATTCTTGCCTATTTTCACAAGTCTTATAAGCATAACATTTTAAAAGTATAGAATAGAGACAAGCAAAATAAAATTAAGCAGGAGGCTGAAGAGGTGGTTTGTTGGGTAAGAGCACTTGTTGCTCTTCTAGTAGATCTGAGTTCAGTTCCCAGCACAGACACTGGGCTGCTCAAAGCCACCTATAACTCAGCTCTAGAGAGATCTTGATCCAGAACCTCTGGTCTGCTTAGTTACTTCAGTCATGTATGTGCACACAGCCACATGGATGAGCTTAAAATACATAATTAAAATAAAATCTCAAAAATTAAAATGCACAAATAGAAACCATTCTGATTATTACTGCATGTAGGCTGGCACTCTTCCTGGTCAAGTATGATGGAAGTGCTGCCCTGCCTCAGTTTGGGCCATCAAATTTATCCAGTTCCTTAATAAGCATCCTGAAAACCCTTCACACTGACACATTTATGCCCAAAATATTTGAAAGAATTCAAGGCTGTTCTAGGCATGAGGATGCTAAGCAGGCCACTGTCGACCTCTCCTCCCTGACTCTCTTGGAAACCAAAGGACAGAGCTCAGTGGCTAATATTGACATTTCAGTACATAGTCACTTAGCATAGACATAATGTATCAGGAGAAGAAACATAATTTACTTTGCTGTGTTGGTATCCTCCACTATTAGAATGCAGACCAAATTATTCCCTGTGCTTCCTATTTCCCTGAATCCTCTCCTCTGGAGACTCCCACAGAGCTGTCACATTGTGCTGTATTTGCTTGCTTTTTATTGTCTGTCCCTTGGTCCAGAAGAAAGATTCTGTCTTCTTTCCGGTTTTAGGAAACAGTTATGGAGGCCACTAGCATCATTTGGAAGAAATTAGCTCAGTAACTGTGGGAATATTCCACCAGACCCCTCCCTCTTCTAGAAGAAAAGGGCCACAGCTCATAGGTCGGCTTCTCTTCCTTTTAGAAGAGATAGACTAATTATATTCCTCAGACCACAGGTTGGTGAAAACCATCCGGCCACCTGCAGGTAAGGGAGGCGCCCAGAGCATCTAAACACAGTCTGCAAGGCAGACTAGTCCGTTGGTCAACTACAGACAAGGGGAGTCCTGACTACTTCATTCCCTAAGGCCTAGTCAGTTTAAAAGTCACACTGTTCTGCCAATCATGTTGCAACTAGTGGCTCTTGCTCTGAAAACTGTACAAAGGCTTGACAAATGGGTCACGAGAGGTCTCGACCTCTCCTGCCGGTGTGGTTGGAATAATAAAATCCTCTTGCTGATTGCAGCAATCCCCCACTCCGTGGTGTTCTCGGGGGTGGGGGGTGGGGGGTGTAGGGTTGGGGGTGTTGCTGGAAAACGAAACACTCCCTAGAGTCTACAATTTGTCACCAGGATGCAGGTCTCTGTATTTCTGTCCCAGTTGGTGTAATCACAATACCTTCTAACTGATGCTTGACTGAATGTCTGTGAGCTTCTAGATCTACTTTTGACGTCAGCTGGTATGGGACTGTCCCCTCTCAAACCCTCAATACCTTGGGTGGGCAGCTTTCCGAGTCAGATCCCCTGTCTAGTGGGTCCTAGGAACTGGGCTACCTGCTAACTTTTGGGAACTTGCCCATTCCGTGACTACTGCTGGTCCCAGAGTGATGGGAACTGGGAGAAGGGGGACTGAGACAGCTTGATGAAAAACTCACCGGAATCTACAGTTGCTCCACTTCCTGTGTCACCCTTTGCCAGTCAGTTGTGCATCTATCTGCCCTGGGGATGAGTCAGCTCAGGCTCATCCCGGATGAAAGTCCAGGAGCCCTGATTTAAAAGCAGAACATGGCAGACCCATTCAGGACTGGTGTTTGCATATGAAAATACCAGCTGTTGACCAGGCAGCCTGGGAGGAAGGTTGTGTTTTAGCCCTTGGCTCATATGTGGGTGGTAAAGTCTGTCCAGTTTCCTGTGAAGAAAACAGCTCTGTGTTCCTATGGTGTCACCACAGCAGGCTGACTGGTGACATTTTCACAGGGTCACCTGTGTGCTGGCCTCAGGCCCTTTGCAGCACCCTTGGATGTTCTGGGGGACATGAAGGGGCTCACAGCATCCACATGGACTCTTGTTTTTTAATTTCTTTTTGAGAAGAAATGACCTCTTATCTCCTCCTGTCCTTCCTCTGCCTCCACCCAGCAGGATGGCTGGGTTTGATAACTCACTCCTGGGGACTCTGCATGGGGAGAGAAGGCTAGGTGGGAGTCAGCATGGATGCCAGGTTGGGAGGCCTTGCTGGTGCTAATACAACCAGGAGGCACAATACGCTCTTCTCTGAGCTCCGAGATTGGAATTTAAATTAAACCTCATTTAGCTAGACGTTCCCTTTTGATTTATCGGCAGATGCCTCTTGCTGCTTGAGCCTTGTTAAATTGCTGGCAAACACTTCACTGACCAGCTGTTCCTATTAAGCCGAAAGCACGCTGCGGAGCAGGGTCAATCCCCTTGCACTTTGGATGGTTCTTATATGTTGTCCCTGTGGAGCAGCCACTGGGAGGATATTATTCCCCGCACCCTGGGAGATGGCTGGTTAATAAGAATGAGGGATTCTTATGCCTATGGGTGGGAATGGGTAAGCACAGGGTATTGCATTGGGAGTTTGGATGTTACTCTGTTCTGTCTTCAGGGTTCCTGCCTGTCACTTGAGTCTATGAGTGAAGGCAAAGACCCAATGCCCTGTCTTGGAGCTGATATCAGGAGGTGTTTGCCCTGTGGGTTAAGGAGTTCAGCACGTGTATAATGCTCTCCCTAATTCATCAGCTATGGCTATGGTTTTTCTGAGACAGAGTTGGTATCAATCCCAGACCTAGGTGTACTTCATCATTCCACAGTGTTGCAAGAATTCATTTTCATCAAGCATGTCAATCGCGCAGGTGTCCCTGCGGGAGCTTCAGAGCTGTCTACCAGTACATACTGTATTGTTGTCTGAATCGAAAAGTCTCTGTGCATGAGCTGGAGACCACCTGGTGCTAGGGCCAAGAGCTCTAGATTTCTTACATATGTCTCCTTCCTCCACTCCTGGCCTCTGTGTGGGCTCTGCTGAGCAGCCCAGCAACCGCAAACCTGAGGGCTTCAATCACTGCTTGAGCTATAGGAAGCTGACTAGCTGCAGAGTCTCTTTGTGTTTTCCCAGTCCTGAGTGCCTTGTTCCACTCTGTTTCCTGTATTCATTTCCTGAGATTCCCCAAACAGAAGCCCTATGAGGACAAAAGTGACCCACTTGTGTGGTGAATGAATACAGGTCAGAGTAGCCCTGGGAGTCCCTTAGGGAGGCCATCTACGGTTGAGCCACTGGATTGGGGCTAAGAAGGGCTTGTATGCCAGTTCTGGGATGGGAGAGCTGAGTGTTTGGAGTCAGGGATGGCAGTGCTGCTTGTCTGTGGATTGCAGTGGGGGAGACTCGGTTTTGCTCATTAGAAACTATTCAGTCACAAATGTTCTGAGATAGCAGCAGAAGATGGATTAAAACATCCCCCACCCCTGTTTATTCACCCAACGATTCATTTACTTGGCAAATGATTATTGGTAGTCTGTAACTGATTCTGCGACTCAGGAATATTAATATCAGGACCTTCCAAGACAGTGGGCAGCTGTGATCAGACAGGGAGACTCTCAGTACAGACTGTCCAGTGAGATGGCAAAGGCGTTAGCAGGGAGGGCTTCCTGATTGAACTAGGGTGAGTGGTGGCATGAAGCTCGGAGGAAAACGGCCTGTAGAAACCCTGAAGCCTCAGCTTGGTTTTGAGTGTGTGAGATGGGCAAAGACAAGGTGGGAGGGTGGTGGGCACCCTATGCAGAAACTACAACGTGACAGGCATAGCTGTGTCAAGCAGTGCACACAGATCTGCTGCCTATGTTTTGTCTGGAATGTGAAGTGCATGTGGCCAGTCTCCTTGGGCTGGAGGAGCTAACACAAAAGGGCTCTTGGGGCCCGGGTGCAGTGGCTTGAATTTTATCCAGAGACATTTGGGATCCACAGCGGGTTTTAAGCAAGCACTGAAGAGTGTTCAGCAATGGTCTGTTCTGCATATAGCTGACCTAAGTCTTGCTTATATGTGTTCCACCTAGATGGTAAGGATCCTGGGCAGAGTTTTGACGGCTTTGCTCATTGTGGCATCCCTAGAACATTTCTGGTATGAAGGTAGGGGCTTCATGCATATGTATAGACTTGTGTTTATTAGACTCAGCCTTTGAGGTGCTGGGTGGAGCTGAGAAGTAATGTTGGAAGATATTGTTGGAGAAACAGTGGTAAGAGGAGGGACAACAGGAAGCTGAGGAAGCTTCTGGAAGTCCAGACTGTTTGGAGAGGGCGCCTGGTGCTCTTTTGTTCCTGGGTCAGGCTCCTACCTCCTGCTCCTCCTCTACTGTGACAGCCTGTGAGACCTGCTACACAGTCAGCGAATAGCTTTTGAGCAGCTCTCAGACAGCAGGCTACAAAGAGAGCAGTTCGTAGACACACCCAGGGTTCTGCAGGCATGGCTTGCCTTCCAACCGGGGAGCACTGAGCTCAAGTGGATGCTAAGAAAGGTGTGTGCTTCCCATTGGATGTGTGCTCACCCTGGACGGGGCTACGAGGTCATTTTGATTTTATTTTTCTGGGGTGTTTTCTTATTTGTATGAAGTTCATTGGCCCTTTACATGTGAGGTGCAAAAGGAATAGCCCAGCTGATTCTGACAAATATCTGGGCAGTTTTACTTTCATCTTTCTTTTTGAAATTAAATTAAACTAGTTAAGCTTTTATAAATGTACATATTATATGCTGACTAGACTATCCATGCCTCCCTACCCTCCCTTCCTACTCTCCTTCTTCCTATTGACCCCTTTTGTCTCCCTTGACAGTTTTAAATATATATATATCACAAATGAGAGGAAGCATACATTATTTACCTTTTTGTAATTGACTTGATTTGCTTAATATGATTCTTAAAAGATGCATTCATTTTCTGCATAGCTCTGTTCTTTTTGTTGCTGGAAACACACACACACACACACACACACACACACACACACACACATTCAGGTCTCTATTGGCAGGCACTTAGCTTGGCTCTATAACTTACCTACTGTGGATAGTGCTTTAGTCAGCATTGATATACAATTCTCTTTGTGATTATGCTGACTTGAACTTCTTTGGATAAGCACTCTGACGTGGTCCAGCTGGGCCATACGGTGTCGGTCGATTTTCAGTTTTTGAGAACACTCCATCCTGGGTGGACCAGCTTACATCCCCGCCGGCGGAGCACCAGGCTCCTTTTGTTCACACTCTTGCCATCATTTGTTGTTAACACTATTAACGATTTGTTGTTAAATAAAGTTCCTTAACACTGCTGCTCTGATTGAGGTGAGGTGGAATCTCCGAGAAGTTTTGATTTGCATTTCTCTGATGGCTAGTGTGGTTGGACAGTTTTTTATGTCTTCGTCAGCCATTTGTATTTCATCTTTTGAGAACTGTTTGCTCATTTTGTTAGACCACTTATTGAAGAAAAAGGAAAAAATCTAGCAGACAGATCTGGTCTGCAAGATTGACAGGGGCTATTATGTAAGGGAGGGGTAGATGTGGAGGAGGGGAGAGAGTGGGTGGCAAAGTGGGACATGGGAAGTGGCCTGATTGCTGGGCGCATTGCTTCCCAGGCCCCCAGGAGTCTCACCCAGGGAGTTCCTCTGCAGTAGGTACCTGCTTTCTCCTCTGGCTCTGGCTTTCAATGATCTGATTATAGATGATAGTCTGTAGGTGGAATTTCAGACACTACTCATAGTTTCCTGTTTTCCTTCAGGGGACAGGCTGCAAATGCTGGCCTATTCCCTGTGATCCTTTCTACTGTCAAGGGCACTGTGCAAGTCCCTTCCAGATACAAAGTACTGTGGGCAAGTCCCTAAGCCTCTTGTAGATACAAAGTACCATGTGTAAGTCCCTTATAGATACAAAGAGCCATGTGCAGGAATGATCCTGTAGATACAAAGTACTAGTGACCCAGATGGTAAGCATCTTCCCCTTAGTCTAGCTATGCTCTGCTGGCTGGACAGCACAGAGTCCCAACCTGAGTTTCTTGAGATACAGGTGCTACCAAGACGCCCATGCAGGTACTTTTTAAAAAAAACAATACTCTGTTTCTGCTCGTAGAGTACGAAGTACCCAGTCTGTGGACAGCGGCAGCCTCCCCACCCCCACCCTTTTTTCCCCTAGCACTTCCTTCTGCTAATGTGGCTGCCACTCTGGCTACAGCTTTTGTTCCCATTAGAATGCCTGTTGTTGTAAGTGCAGTGTGGATTGTGTAAACTCCCTGGCTCCTGCAGTCTGCTGTGGGTGCTCCCTCTCTCTGGAAGTGGGAGCTTCTCAAAGAGAGCCAGCCACCTTGGAACAGGCTCCTAGGCTTTCTCTTCTGCTTTGTAAAGGTCTAGCTTTACTTTTCTAAGTAAAGTAAAAAACAAACAAGCAAACAAACAAAACAAAACAACAACAAAAAAACTGCAGGCTTCATCTTCCTCCTTGATTCTTCAGCTTTCCCCAGGAGGAGTCTTAGGCAGACCATGTCATGCACCATCTTCCCAACTATTTCTATCACAAAGAACTGAGGGCCATGGTTATGATCTGACAGGGCCACAGCTATAGTTCTTCCCAAGTCTAATAGCTGGAGAAGCATGGTTATTAGCTGCAGCCCCAGAGCAGAGGAGAAAACCAGGAGGAATGCAGGGTCTTCCTTCCTCTGCCTTCGGGCCTGATTGGACCTTCAGTGGTGAGACTCTCCCACACCGACGACATTAATATGCTTTACTTTGTCCTTATAGACACATTCAGACTACGGTTCAACCAAATACCTAGCACTCTGTGACTCTGTTGATACAAAATTGTTGGGGAAATGGCTAAGGTACGGAGGAAATCACAGAGCAGGGTAAAGGGATCAGGGGTGTGGGTGTGGGGTAGGGGAGGTGGCAGTAGAGCATATAGTGGTCAGGCTGGGCCTCAGTGAACAGGTGGCTTTTAGCTAAAGATCTGAAGCAGGTGGAGTAGTAAGATCAGGGTACTTTAGGGAAAGGGAGTCCCCAGGAAGAAGGAACAGCCACAGGTAGGAGTGAGACTGAAGGGCTTAGCATGGAGCTAGGTAGGTGGGACAGAATAGGGAACTGTTGCTATTGTACATATGTGTGTGCACACATGTGTGAATACGTGCATGTGTGCCTGTATGTGAGTGTGTTCAGGTTCACACGTGGGAGTATGTGCATGCATGCTCATTTGTGTGTGTGTCGGCAGAGGTAGGCAGATTTTGAAGACTATTCTATGGACTTCTTTTATTGTGAGTGAAACAAAACTATTGTAAGTTTATCCGCACTAGTTCTGGATCTTTTTGAACTCACAAAACCTTAAATCTCAGTGAACATGCTCTTGAAGGGTGGGTTAGTTTTAGGTGTCTAGTATGTGACTAGAGAACAATGCCCTAAATACCTGTGTGTAGGCTCTCTGGTGCATGTTGTGGGAGATGGGACCTACATCTTCAGTGATGCCCGATGGAGGGCATAAACAGGAAGAACCACCGAAGCAGAAGATGCCAGATTCTACATGAGAGTCTTGGTCCAGAGGAAGGAGGTCCAGCCTGGAACCTAGATTGGACTAGAGAAAATGGTTCAGGAGTAACCAACTCACAGGTACTGTAAATTCATTTGAAGTTAGAAAAATAGTCAAGTCTGGTAACCTGGTGACATGAGTTCTCTCCCTGAACACAGTTATGTGCACTGTGGCATGCATGCCTCACACATATGCATATAAACACACACAAAACCCAAACAAATGAATGTTTAAATATTTTTGTTTCTTTAATCAATATGACCTTCAAGCAAAATGTTGTGGTACATGGGATAGTCCCGGCACGCAGGAATTGAATCAGGAGGACAATGAGTTCACGAACAGCCTGGGCTATGGAGTGAGGCTCTGCTTTTGAAAGTCAAACAGAAAGTTCCCGTGCTGGAGCTGGTTCAGTGGCTGGGAGTAATTAATGCTCTAGCAGGGCCAGCTCCTAGCACCACATCAGTTAGCTCACAAACCTCTGTAACTCCTGCTCCAAAGGATCTGATGTCTTCCTCTGGCCTCCACTGGCATCTCACTCAAGTGTGCATACCCCCGCCTCCCCTACATAAACACAGTGAAAATGAAAATAAATCTTAAAAAAAACCAAAACCCTCCAATGTGGATTGTAACAGTGTGACATAATGTCCCAGCTCAAGCTGGGACTTATTCTTTGTCACTGTTTCTTCTCAATTCTTGAGAATTAACAAAAACAGTACGGTTGTGATCCTTGGAAGAAGGCTAGCCATTCACTCATCAGGGCCAGTGGTTTGCAGAGTGAGGCATGTGGCTACAGGGCTGTCAGGCCCATTTGGTGGTGGTGAGAGAGGTTAAGGTGTGGTAAACACAGCGTGGGGCCACTCAGAATCCAGAAGGAGGAGGCACTGTAAGAGCAATAGGCTGCAAACACCACATTTGTACATGTGGCAGGCAGTGTCCTGCTATCAGGGGCTGCTAAAGCCCATGGAGCCACTTTGACTGACGATGCTGACAGTGTGGAGAGGCTCACATTTATCTAATGTTTTAAAAGACAAGTTTATACCGAGAGATGATTATCAACTCTGTCCCAAAGAAGTTATCGATGCCCTGACTTCAGGGGTGACAAATGCGGTTTATGGCATCTGTCAGGCAGACGAAGAGAAAGCCATTTCTTTCCATTAAGTAGATGGAGAGGACTCTGGGAGATTAGAGGCAGCAAGAACATCATTCCTGGATGAGGGATGTCAGTCAGGGAATTATCTTGTTAAGAAGGGACAAAGGCATTATAGCTTGTGACTGTAGAGTTGACTGAGTCCAACTGTAAATACATGTGTTATTGAGATTTCTCCAATCGCCTGGGAGGTGGGAGAATGGAATATCCATCATCCGCAAGCCACAAGTAAGTTTCAATTCCAATCAAAACATTTCATCTCTCTGAAGATTCCTTCCAAAGACCCCAGTGTGTGGGCTCCAGGTGTTCTCTTTAGTGGCACCCACAAATCAAGGTTTTGAACTTTTAAATGACATCTTAAATAGACACACTTATTATTGGAAACATTGCATAAGTTCATCTCGGGTCTTAAATGTCGTTGGTTGACGTTTATGATCTAATTCAATTTCTAATTATTCACAGAAAGGTTAATACTTAATTAAGGCACTGCTAGAAACTGCTTAAAAAATAAGCCTGGGCTTTGTGCTTTCCTTTGCTTGAAGTGGAGGAAAATATACTCTTCTGAGATCTGTAGGTCACTGGTTAAATATGATCATCTCTGGACCCAGGAAGCTGGAGGCAAAAGAGAAACAGCATTTGCTACTCAGAATTGATGTTTCCAGGTCCTCGGTTGTACTGGCACCTGTTGAGAACAGTCCTGGCTGGGAACAGGGACTGGGCTAATGGCCAAATGTTGGATTCTTTTCCTTTTGTTTTTACTTGGAATCCAGTGAAGGTTAAGCTTCAGGCAGATTGCTGGCTTCTCCTCGAGTTAATTACTATGAAGAGAAACACTAACAGTTATGAGAAGTAGACTTGGCAAGGTATAGATTAGGGATGCAGAGCAGTGGTTTATGGACAGCTCTCATCTCTCACTTGGAGGAAAGCATTCTGTAGTCTAAAACCTACGTTCAGTCTAACAGACTTACACATTAAGATGTTCTGTTAAACCATACTGGTTGCTGTCATTCTACATTAGTTAGGGAGAAGCATAGTTACTGCATTCTGGCTTCACAATCTGACTCTGAGAAGGGAACAGGTGGCCAACGGGTGTCAGTGGGCCAGTGGGCTTGGCTGACTTCAGGAGGAATAAGACCAAGACCCAGATAGCCAGCCAAGGAAGCACACAAACAGCCAATCCAGTGGCCCTTGCCCTGCCTCCTGACCTTTGAAAGATTTTTATATTAGGATTTGTGTCATTTCTTTCCTGATTATTCTCTGTGGAGATCCTACTGACTGTATTAAAATGAACACCTAAGACTTATTTTGTTTTCAACAGACAAATACAACAACAAACTAGTGGCCATCTAATTATTGCAAAGCCCAATGGCCTCTGAAAACTTGTTTTAAAATAATCAAAAAATAATTATGTTCATAGTGAAGACATCATTATCCTGTGGTATATGGAGATGGTCCTAATCAGAGAAGAATAAAGATGTGTGAGGCAGTAACATGTGTCGAGCACTCTCTGCTCCTCTGATGGCATTGTGTAGCTCAAGGAAGATTAGCAGCCAGCACTAAGGTGAGGTAACACATTGGACAGAGTCTTACTGCCTGGACATCTGATGTGTGCTGCTGTTGTGTGCTGCGTATTACTTTTTGACAGACAACGTATCACGAGCTTGTCTATCTAGCATGTGTGCCATACTGCAAATGCATTTGAAGACCTCCTAGTGAATATGGAAGAGACCATGCTGGATAAAGGCCCACAACTATGTTTTTACAATCACATCTGATTTAGAAGTCAGAATTCAAGAGAGATCGCACATACCCTGAATGACGGTTGGAGCCTTATGGGTCTATTTTCAGAAACAGGAGGAGAGCCCGTCTGCTCTGCTCTGTGTTTTTGACACTAATTGAAGGCATGCATAAGTTCATGATATCTTCAACCCTGTAACAGCTGTGATACAGGGGCAACGTTACACACGGTCAGTGTCTCCAGAGGGCATCCTATTCTAGCTGTGTGGTCTTGGGCAACATTTTTAGCCCAGCATCAGCTTCCACAACTGTAGACTCCTGTGGCCCTGGTGAACTGCATTAGCCAGCACTCACTACGCTCTGGGCCAGTGACCATCACACAGCCCAATAAATGTTCTCTCTTCTCACCACCATTACCTGTCAACTTGGCCCTCAGTTGCACACCCCCACCCCAGTTTTAATTTAGTGGCCTTGGCATTAGACAGGCGGACAGAAAGTGGTGGATTGCTCAAGCCTTCCTGAGCGCACTGCATTGTGCGGAAGCGTGAGCCTTGGCCACTGGGCTGGGGCAGATCAATAGACTATGCTTTTGGTCTCATTCTCTGTTATTAGTAAGAAGCACATTTCCTTTAGGGACAAAATAAGGCTCTTCAGACCAGCGTCCCCCTATTAGCGCTACTGGTGCACTTGCTCTCGCACTGTGGCAGACTTGCAAATGTGTCTTCACAAAAGCAAACATGGCACATCTGGGATCCTACTCATCTGAGCAGGAAGAGGATGCTGGTTCTGTTCTTAGTTTCCGGTGGAGCTTGGGTCCTAGCTCTTAGGGCCAAAGGGAGGAATAGCCGGTATCACTTTGAGGCTGCCAGGAAGAACACAGGTGTGTGCGTGTTTGTGTGTGTTGTTTGTGTGTGTGTGTGTATATGTGTATGTTTGTGTGCGTGTTTGTGTGTATGTGTGTGTGTGTGTGTGTGTGTGTGTGTGTGCCTGCCATTTGCTGCCTGCATCTGGCTGGAGCCACTTCTTGATTTCATCAGGTACAGATTGTATCTTCCAGTGACTTTCATTTTTCTTTGAGACCAGTGAAAGAACAAGAGAGAGGAAAAAAAAATCAAAGTGTTGCTTAATGGTATGATTCTCCCCAAATCCTTCAAATCAATTTTGCTTTTCCAAGCATTACCAAGCTCTGTGACTTCTCCTGTTGATGAGAGCTCACAGAGCTGAAAGCTTTTTCCTGAGCATTCCAAGTTTTCTTCAGAAGAGAGGCCTGAAAGCACCGCGGGTGTCAGTGAGCTTGTTTGTCTTGCCAGGCTCTGGAAGAAGAGAGCAGTGGGATGCCCTTTGGTACAAGGAGTTCTCAAGCAGCTTTGCAAATTAGGTGGAGGCAGCTGCCTGGTGCTCCCTCAGATGCCCTGACGTGTGTCTGCTCTGAGTTCAGGGCGAGATGGGAGTGGAAGAGGAGCACAGTCCATTTTGCCAAATGCTTCCTGAGAAATATCAGCTGCTTCAAAAACCATTTAGCTGGTTTACTAAAACTAAAACCAATTAGTTTGCCTGTAGGTAGCTGCTGGCTAGAGACAAGTTCTACCACTAAAAACCAACTTCCTGCCACCAGCCCAATTCCAGAAGCCTGGAATGAATGTGATCTGGACCACTCAGTATTCTGTAGCAGAACTGCCAAGGAAGAAGACTGACCCCCTCCCCAACCCCCACCCCACCCAATCTTCCAAGAAGAACATAGGCTACAGGGGAGAGCAGAGCAGAGGGCATGTTCCCAGCTTCGTTCCTTTCCAGCCAGCAGCTCCCATTTGTAAATACTCAAATTACTTTTAACAAAACCCCACATAACTAGAGGGCTGATTCAGGATTTAAATTATTCTGGGGGAACTTTTTCAAAATTGCTTTTGCATTTATGCTTTATGCTCTGTTCTATACTATTATAAAATAGAGAAAGACAATCATGGAAAAACACAACCAACTGTGGCAGAGACGAGTGGAAAAAGCCTGAGCCTGAGAAAGAAGCCTTGGGGTGGAGGGTACAAAGCCCGCCAAGCCTCCCCATCTGCCTGTGCACTTATGTGTGGATGAAAAATGACAGGGGCTAATAATCCCAGCAGCAACTGTCCGCTTGCAGAACAATTAGCCCTTTGCTCCTTACTATGAGGAAGTGACTAATTGTACCCACAGCCAGCCGATTACTGGTGCATTCATTTGGAATGAAATTTCATGCTTACCCTATCCACATAAGCGAGAGAGCTTGGGTGCCATCAGATCCGGGGCTTTGAAATACCCACCTTGCAGGCTAGGACAGACTTTGAGGTATGTGTGGACGAGAGAAAAATGCAAATTCTGCAGCTCTCTGGACCAGGCATAGCATCTATACATTAAAAAAAAAAAAAAAACAGAGTAAAGTAAAAATAGAACCCAGATAATGATCACAATTATATTTAATGAGCACCTTTCGTCAGAATCATAAATGTCTCCCAGTTAAATTTCATAGCCTCTGCGAAGATGTAAGGGGAAATATTTGTAAGCTAAAGTTTATTTTTTAAGCCTAAGAATCTGAAGGTCTTTGGGTAGCAGTGAACAGTTCCATCTGGAATGGGCAGAGAAAAAAGCTCACAAACTTCCGACTTCTGACTCCAGAAGTCCCATTCCCCATTTGCAGCTAAGGCAAACACATTCTCAAGGTCAGATATGGCTTGTGGTCTATGGATCTGCATGAGGGCTTCTTGTATCCCTGCCCATAGAGCACTCACAACTACACTGAGGAAATATTGCCTTCCTCATGGCTAATCAAGAATATTTTTATGATGCATGATACTCAGCTCAGAAAGAAACGGTCTTACTTGGAGTAGCTTTCAGATTTCTCATGGAGCTTGTGTGGATTGCTGTACACGCTTCCTGCCAGTTTTTGGTTTTATGTGGACCACCTGAATAGAGACGGGCCTGTGAGGGGCATACAGAGCTGTGTAGTCTGCTTCCTTTAGTTTAGATGTTTGAACACTTGGGTTTGAGGACTTGGTTACCTGTCAACCTTGAACTAATGCACTCTGTATGGCTGTTCATAGTTCATGTCGTGTTTAGTATTTATTGTTAATAGAAGCAAGTGAATGGCATGCAGAGCCCTGTGATGGGGCGTGGCAGGCAGGAGGCAGCTCCTCTCAGCAGGTGGAGGGTAACATTGCTGCTGTCTCTTCCATATTACCTTTGTTCTTTCAAATTATTTTACTTATTCCTTACAGTTTCATAGATGTGCACAGTGAATCTTGATCATATTTTGCCCCACCTCCTTCCCTCTGCTCCCCCTGAGCCTTCCAGTACACCTCCCACTCTCACGGTCCCCCTTTTAAAAAGTCCAGTGTGTCTGTTAGCGCTGCCTGCATGAGCGTGGACCTGGTGCAATCCACCGGAGCATGGTAACCTACCAGTGGCCACAACCCCCAAATGATTCCCCCTTCCCCACAGCAATACATTACCAACGCTTCCTCAGGAGGGGCAGAGCCTCACAAGCCCCTCGTCTGTGGGTGGTGGAATGTTGAGTGGCTTGCTCTCCCACAAGTTGTGTGGGCTCAGTCATAGCTTCTGTGAGGTCATGAACCTGCTGACCACGCCATGTTCACAGGACAGCATGTCACAGCACTCCTTGACATCTTCAGTTTCTTATATTCTTTCTGCTCCCTCTTCTATAACATTCTCTTGAGCAGGGATCACTTATTCTCAGCAATCTGACCAGTCTTGAACTGCTACCCACTGCCAACAGAAGCTCTCTGACCAAGCTCTCTGAATGGTGCTGATCTATGGCTAAAACCATAAATATTTAGCAAAACAACAGTAGCAGGTTTCCTCTGTGGGGATCTTGACCTTTCCAGTCATGGGCTTTTTACCAAGTTTATACTAGCAGTCATGAATCACCGCCTATGCAGGCAAGAATCACCACCTATGGAGCAGGCCTCATCAGACCCAATCAGGAAGCAGTTGATTATACCCATTAACAGTCATGCCACTATAGTACCCATTGGCACACCTTGTCTGGCAGGTCATTATTGTAGTGTGCAAAGCCTCCTACTGAGTAAGTCCACTGGTGACCTCCCCGACTGCTTCCCCAAGCCTGCATGGCAACTCCAGGCACTGTGGTAGCTATTTTTCAGGGAGGAAATTCCAGGTTTTCCCCATATATCCTTAATTTTGGTTATGTTACCACTCTCTCACCTTCTCTCTTTTTTTGAAAGTTGTTCAGTTTTTTTCTCTCTGTCTCACTGTGTTCAGGACCCAGCAAGCCTCACAGTTGGTGGAGAGATGAGTCAGTACTACCTTTGTAGGCACTGGGTTAGTATCTTCCAGAGACCGACCTCATGGTTTGTTTTCCTTGCACTTTTAAACAGAGTAGAACTTTGGGTAAAAAGTCTCCATTTGATAATTCTTGTAATAAAGCTTTAGGGCAGGCTATGTCATTTGCAAATTAGCAAAGCACCAGTGACCTTTACAATAAGAATGAATTTGGAGGCTAGAACTGAAGCAGAGGTCATGAAAGAACACTACTTATGGGCTTGTTCTTCATAGTTTGTTCAGCCTGCTTTCTTATACATCCCAGACCCGCCTGCTCAGGCCTGGGTCTTGGCTCAGGGGTGGCACCACCCACATGGAATGAGCCCTCTAATTCCTCTAACTTCAATAGCTAGTAAAGTAAATGCCCTGCAGACCTTGCTATGGGCCAAGCTGATGGAGTCATTTTCTCAGGGAAGTTCCTCTTCCAAGTTAGGTCTAGGTTTGTGTCAAGCTGACAGAAACCTATGCCACATATTCTAGAGACTGGAAAATCCAAGGTTGCCGGCTACATACCTGGTCAGGGCCTTCTTGCTGCAACAACCCACTGTGGAAGGCAGAAGGAAATGAACACATATGTGTGAAAGAGTGGTGAAGGAATTCCAGTTTTTATCAGGGTCTAATCCCACAGACTAACACACTCCTTTATTTAGACCAGTAATCCACTTTGGAGGTCAGAGCCCCCAGGCCCTGGTCTAACTGTAAATGTCCCATCTCAACACTTTAGATTAAGTTTCCAACACATTCAAACCATGACTGTGAGAAACGTTTTCTAACAAAGTCCTCGGTGCTATTTTCTCCGTAAGGCTCAGTGCTACGTATTCTGCTAACACTTTTCCTAACTTGTACACAGTCACCTTCCATCGCGTTTTCTGTTTGTATAGGGGAACACAGGGAGGGGCATTTCTATTCTCTCTCCTTAGTCTGGTTCCTTAGAGCCAGAAGAAACAGAGCTTCAAGCCAAGACCCTCAATTAAAGGAAAAGAACCTAAGAGAAAGGAAACAAAGAAGCACACATCCCCTAAAACAAACAAACAAAAACAACTCATTTATTCTTCTACAGTGTCTAACTTTGGAGGTGCCAGGCCCAATGCGGGAGCTCCGCAGATCGCCATGGACTACTCTAGCAGGGTCAGTGATGCTCCTACCAGATCCTGCTGAGAGCACTCAGTGAGGCGCTTGGGGCTTCTCCTGAGTTGGATAGTCGCAGCACCCTTTCCCTCTGACTGTACTTAGCCCAGACGTTCAGGCTCTCTACAGTGTCAGGCGGCATACTTGTTTTAGGCAGAAGTTTTAGGAAGCAATTACTTACATTTTTACTAACATAAACATGTTATCATTTCAGAAAACTGTCACCCAATTTTTAGTCCCAGGACAGTTTTGCTAATAAGTCTCAAAGTTTGATCTGTACGCCAGGAAACTGTTTGGCACACACCCTTGGAAACTCAACTGCAGTTAACCCCCACCCCTGTTATCTTAGTAAAGATGGTATTTTAAATCTCTTGACTCTGTTTATATCCTTGGTTTAGTAGGAGTTAGTGAGCGAGTGTGTACCTCCTCTCTGTTTGTGGGCTGCTTTGTGCTTCCCACCACAGCAGCTCTGGGTAGCAGGACTCAATGGGCTCCTACATGTTAGAGACCGCAGAGAATCTTTCCTGCTCCCAATCTTCTTTTCCCTTTGGAGACTTTCAGTGGCCCCTGACAAGACAAGGTCTTGCCCATTGAATCTCAGGGATTATATTAATATTTCAGAAGACACCACATTAAGGGTCTATAAACTTCCATTTAAGGGAATGATTAATTAATTGATTGTCTTCTCAGGCAAGGTCTCATGTGATCCAGGCTGGCCTCTAATTCACTATGTAGCTGAGAATGACTTTCTGGTCTTCCTGCTTCTATTTCCTAAGTGCTGGGGTTACAGGTGTGCAAGCCCATGCCTAGCTGGGAAAGTTCATTAAAACCCCTCAGTTTTCCTTGTTCTTAAGACAAACAGCATCAATAACGTGGAGATGTCAGGCATGGACCATGGAAGACAAAAGTGAATTGCATCTCTTCATCCGTCTTTCAAATTTTCCAGAAACCATATATCTTTACAATTATTTTTCACCTCATTTTTCTCAAGTCTACTGACTATTGCCAACTGAACAGGGCCTGCACTGCAGGTCTTCTGTAAACACTTGCCTATTACAGACATATCCTGCTCTAGTGGGGCGTCCCTCTCCTCTGTCTCAGTACAGTGGACTCTTGCTATCAATGGGTTCCACAAGAACGGATTCAGCCAACTGTGAATCGAAACTATTCGGGAAGAGCTTTGCTTACAGTCCTAGTATTTGAGAGGTAGAGGCAGGAAGAGCTGGGATTCAAGGCCAACGTCAGCTATGCAGCAAGTCTGAGGACAGCTTGGGGTTTAAAGGACTCTGACTTGCAAGCAAAGCGAAGCGAAGCGAAGCGAAGCAAAGCAACCCAAACGACACACAAATTAGGGCTGGGATATAGCTTAGTTGGTAGAGTCCTTGCCTAACAAGTATGAGACCATGGGTTCAGTCCTCAGTATTATATAACCGGGGCATGGTGCTACATACCTCTGATTCTAGCACTTGGGAGGTGGAGGCAGGAGGATCAAGAGTTTGGTGATTTGAGGCTATGTGTGTGTATGTATATATATATATATATATATATATATATATATATATATATATATACCTCCCCATATCATCAATGCTGTGTACTATGTAAGTAGCACAGAGGGGTGTGAATAGATAACCCATTATAAATGGTATATACATGTGTATATTTTTGGGAAGAAATTTGGGTTGGGATTTTCCCCTTGTCATCAGTCCCTAAACAATATGAACACTGTATACTTAGTGTAGAAGTTATGTTCTGACTTTGCCTTCCAGCCCCATGCTCCCAGAAATATCCAGATGCAAAATATAGTTACAAATACCTTGGCCATATACTTCTGACTAGATTATAATCTAACATAAATATACCCTACATTGTGCCATGTGGCCGGTTCCCTGTGCTCAAGTACCATGTGTCCATCTCATCACATCTTCCTAGGCAAATCCCCAGGCCTGCCACTATCTCGGAATCCTTTCATCCTATAAGATGTGCCACCTCCTACTTTCTGCCTAAGCTATAGGCCATCAAATTTATTATTGACATGTGCCACATCCATACAGACGGAAGACATTTTCTCTACAACTGACCCCTGTATAATACATTAGGAATCATAAGTAATCTAAGAGATGATTTGAAGCACATTAGAAAGAGAGATGTAGACTTTATACAAACATGATGGCATTTCATATTGGAAGTTGGAGTACCTGTGGGTTTTGGTCTCCAAGACCTGCAATCAATCCCTTACAGTGAGTCTGTGTTCTGCTGGTGTAATAAGCTCTGGCTTGGTAGTAACACTACATTTACGTCCCTTGACACTTTTGGACCAGGCTGTTTTTCTCACCCAGAATATTTTCAGCCTTTTCTGTATTGTGTTTGTAAAGGCAAAGGAAGAAAGAAAAAAAGAAGGAAGGAAGGAAAGAAAGAAGTCATAGCAGTCGCTTTCTTCCTTGCCTCCTGGGACTCCTTTCTCAGCACATGCCTGTCAGCTTTCAGCCCAGATGCTCAGGTGAAATTCCTTTTATTACTCAAGGATGTATCATGGATGCTGGGCCTGAGAAAATGGCACTGTCTGTGGCTTGAGTGTGACCTTCTCAGAACCAGGGTCACTTGCCAAAAATGATTGCAGAGTTCTCCATTAGACCTAGAAGCTGAGGGGAAATGAGGTTTGGCATGATTGGGTTGTTTGGCACAAGCCAAGCAAGTATAGCCAGGGAGAGACAGCAGTTGTCTTAGCATCGAACGCTGCATAAACTGGCCATGGACTTTTTGCTTTTCTGATATGATTTTTTACTAAGTCCATTTATAATGGGTTATCTATTCACACCCCTCCATGCTACTTACATAGTACACAGCATTGATGATATGGGGAGTCCTTGGCCACAGTGCATTCTACAAAGGAGTGGCTTAATAAATATTAACTGTTATCATAGGACTAGCATGATGGGATTACATCAATATATTTAAACAATTCTAAATGATTTCTTCCTGTCAATGAAACAGCATTAAATTCTTGCTTTGTGCAGTAAAGATTGCTGGGGGAATGTTGGGGAAATTACGTGGGAGTGAAATGAAGGTTGGATTTCCTTTCACCATTTTCTAGAGGATCAGATATGTTATGGATAGCCCTGGGGCTGTTAGTATTTTGATGCTAATTCTGCCCTCCTGGGAGGGGCTTCGAACAAGGAGTGAGTTACATACTCATGTGACTTCTTGTGAACCAATCCCCTAATGAATAAAGGAACCAATCATTGGGCTAGTAGGTTGCACAGAGGAAGAGAGGAAGCAAGAGAGAATTAGGTCCTTTTGGAACGGGGACAGCATATAGATAAGATGTAGCTACTAGAGTCTCCTGGTATCATGGCAGATCTGCAAGGATTCACCACCAGAGGAATCAGATTTTAATAAGGCTTACAAGATTAGGCTTTAGTTGTTGCGCCCAGAGATTGAGTTACTATTGTTTCTGAACTAAGTCTGTGTTGTGTTTTCCTTCACGCTGCAGCTTGTCTGCGTTCAAGAGAAAGGTACAGCAGCAAAGTGTGGGTTTGCCTGATGTGCACCACTAAGGTCATGGGGGATTTGAAGCATGAGGCTAGCATGGTAGTGACCCGCCAGTGGAGACCTATTGAGCTGGGTAGAGAGATTGTGGAGCTCTGAGTCAGAGCTCCACAAGATAAAAGCAGGTTGGCCATTGCTTGGCCAGTGCATGGCTGGCCAGTCCTACAGGGATGAGAGAACCAGGGCATGGCACGGGAACATGATATATTCCTTCTTTTTAAGATTTCCTGCAACACAGATATACTTCCTCAGGTGTAAAGATTGATTCTTCATGCTTAAGGAAGTCTCTCTATCACTTCTGGTTTCCAAGGGCATCTTGTCACTCTGGCAATAGGCTGGAAAGGTGTTCACGGAGGTCTTTCTTTTGCCATTCTGTCTATTGAGGCTCAGGTGCAGGATGGCACCTAGATTGACAGTGTCACTCGATGCTTTGTCTGACACAGTCTCCAGGTCCCTAATCCAAGTTTTAAAAACATGTTTCCAGTTTCTTAGAACCTTAGAGAGGAACCGTCCTGACCCAGGTGAATAGCTGCCGATGTTCCTCAAGTGGAAAATTAATTTGGTCTTTATTTTGGAGGCATCGTCTGTCATTGGTTTGGGGGTGTTTTCTGTGGCCCAGGCACAAGGCCTGCTTCTCTGAACGGTTAGAATTACTCTCTCGGTCAGAACTCACATCTTGGCTTAGCTTTTATCTAATAGCCTGAACTCCCACTGTTCCTCTAACAGTAATAGTTACAAAACACAGAAGTGAGATTTCTGCCAGATGTTGGAGAACTGCATTGTATCAGTGTGAAATGTTCCAAAGTAAGTGGTCATTAGCGCCCTCACCCATTTTTATCTGAAGTGGATTTAATAATGCTGACTCTAATTTTCTTTTGGTCTGATAATTACAGGGTGTGTAATTTTGGTCCAAGTAGAGGTTACAGTCTGCTCTTATTTGTCTCAGTTCTTCCCCCACCCCCTAGTCGCCTGTGCCTTTGTGTCTAGAACAGACTGTCATCCCTATTTTCAAATTCCTATTGTACATTGACACTCCCTACCACACTCAACAAGATAAAGAGCTCTCTGGCACTTACCTTGTAAGAGAGACTGTGTTGGTGAGTAAGTGTGAGAAATTTATCAGTCCATTCAAATGTTTAGCAAGCCATTCTTGAGCCTTCCCAACAGACACTAGCTATAAACAAAATGAAACCGCCATTCTTTACATCCTGTGGAAATTGCCTCTCTTCAGGACAAGGGAACGGGAGGCTGGCTGTTAACGATTCTTTAGAGAAGCTTCTCTACAAGGTGGAGTCATTTTCCATAATTGCTACTCTCATTTAATATTTAAAATCTGAAATTTAGGGTCAGAGTTGTCCTTCTCCTTCAAGCAGGTACACTCTTAGATTATGACAGAGAATAGAAGAGCTCAAGGAAACTGAATAAATCCAAGTGAGCTCCCAGGTGGAAAACAAAGGTGATTATGGGATAAGGTATTCAACTCGTGAGATAAACAGACTCATTCAATAACAGTGTTGATTCCAAAGCTCTCAGAAGCTGAGGTGAGAGAGGAGTTTCAGAATTTAACATGGCATTATTTGTATAAAACCTAAAACAAATATACACAAAGTGGTAACATCATCTGCTAACACCTGTCCATATCACCAAAGCATCAAAATAAAGATGGAGACAGTGTAGATGGTCTCAGGACACTGTTGATCCTGCGGCTGTGGAGTGCACAGCCCTTTGAACAGGGCATTTGAACATGCCTGTTGGGTGTTTTCCTCCCTCCCTCCCTCCCTCCCCTCCCTCCTTCCCTCCCTTCCTCCCTCCCTGCCTCTCTCCCTTCTTTTCTCTTTTTCTTCACCTTCTTCTCCTTCACATGGTTTCAAGGAAATATTTTAGTTCCCTTTGTAATTGTCTGTATATCTTGAGCATTTCACTTGAAGACTGTGTTCTATGAATTTAAGGAAATGGTGTTGCTCTCCTGAGTGTGGGAATGAAGTAATGACATTTACGACCCGGGAGGTCAAGTCTAATTCTAATCTGTGGTCCATGTTTTATGAATGAGAATGTCAAACCTGACGAAGAATGGTAATTTTGCAAGGCCACAAAACTGGTCCCATAAAGGATGTAATTCATGTCCATACTTCAGGGAGTGGGGCCTCAGCTTCAGCATATGTCACAAGCACGGACTGGAAGCAAATCCTTCCTAATGATACCATATATTCTGTTCTTACTCTGAGGTAAGTAATGGCTTCTTCACTGTAGACATTGCAAATGTGTGAACATTCTTCTCAAAGGACAGGTTGAGCTTGAACAGAATTCAAGTCACTAAACAAATTGGGTGTCTAGTAATTGCAAGAGATTATACATTTTCCTTAGACAAGGCTCTTACAGATCTGTTTCAACTAACTTTGTGATGGATTTCCTCTTAATTGGCCTAATTAACACAGAGACATAATAATGTCTTAGGTTAACCAGGGAAGGAATTAGAAGCTACAAACCCAGGAATCCTTTACCCCAGGATATGGCATCTTCAATTCTAGCTCTGGATCACATATTTAGAAACAAGCTGTGATTGGCTAGATGAACAAGGATAGCAGATAGGTGTCGTGACAGAACCACATTACCAGGCTCTGGAAATAACAGGCAGAAAATCCATTCTTCCTGGGTCCACCTTGGAATGTCTGTTGTGAAGCCTCATGAACCAAGATAGTTGACAGATGCCTTAGAAAAGAGCCCAGAGAAGAAAGTGCTCCGCAGAGAGTGCTCCACAGAGAGTGCTCCACAGAGAGTGCTCTCTGTCAGCAGATGAGAGGCAAGTGCTGGTCGGTAGTGCATGGTAAACAGAAGGAGTTTCTGCTTCCTGGATCAGCAAATGTGAGAGTAGAATACCTGAAATAGTTTTTGAGAGCTCTAGTTTGAGGCAAATTCTAAAAACAACACTTATCCCCCTCAATAATTTTTGAATAACTGAACTTTGTTGTCTTGGGATTAGGAGACATGATAGCCATGTTTCTCCTGTATTCTTCCATATCTACTACTTTAAATCTGTCCCTGTCTCCAAGGCTAAATGTGGCTCAGACAGAATACTGGCCTCACACTGTTTGTGAAGAGACTCTGGCCAGCCTGAGCGTGGCGAACACGGCTCTGGCAGGCCTTTCCCTTCTCTTCCTTTTTTTGGCCATGTCCTCCTCCTGAGGCTGACTACCAAGGTATTGAAGTCTAGCACTCAAAAGCCCCCTTTGGGTCACCTAATTAACAAGCCCAATTAAAATTAAACATTCATCTTTTTACACGAGATTTCCCCCTTTGCCTTTATAAACTGCCATTTGCCTGTGCGCCAGGCCTGTCTCCTTGCTTTCCAGAAGCATTCCTTTGTCCCCTGACACAAATATCTCTCACTCCTCTCCTTGTCTCTTTTCTCCCCTCTCCTTTGTTCTCTTCCCCATACCTCTCTATCTCCTCTCTTTGTCCCTTATTTATGCTTTCTGTCCCTCTGGGACAAATAAAGGTTCTTTGTGCTGAGATCTTGGTCTTGGGGGTGTCTTGAGAGGACTCCAATTCTCTAAAATTTGCCTATTGTTAAGTTCAAAAGTTTCTAGGATCCTTGATAACACCTGGGTTGGGGCAGCTGGTGGAGTTACCGTGGCATGAGGCAAGGCTTGACAATGAGGATGGAAAAAGTTTCCCAGGTCCATTCAGGGCATATGCTGCAGAGGTCCACACTCAGCTGCCCCTTGTAGTTTCAGGAGCTGATGGTGGAAGAATCTGAATATGATTAAGAGGAGGCACGTAGCAGTAGCAGCCACCAGCTCCCAACTGTCCCAGCTCCAGCCCCAGTCTGTGGTTATCACTACCTTGGGGTCATTGAAGGTCTGCAGGATTGGACATCCAGGGATGAGGTGCTGATGGTGGGTGGAGGAGGAAGAAAAGTAAAATGTGGTGTTGATAGTTGGACATTTCCATGTTTACTTGGGATGGTCCTGCAGGTTATTATTTTTCCTTAAATTGTTAAAAGCCCATTTCCTTTGGCTCTCAGGAGGAGTCTGCATTTGAGTGATTAATTACATCATCCCTGCAGAATAGTCATGGGGCACAGGACAAGCATATATATTGCTCGTATTAATTCAGACCAGAACGCGAACATCATCTCCTCAAAGTTTTGGTACTTGGATGCCTGTGTTCTGACTCACAGCTGAGAGAAGGGGCAAATGTCAATGTCATCATCATCCCTTACATCCAAGCACTGTGGAGGCTGTGAATTTAAATGGTGCCTGTCTTTGAAGCTGCAGATGAGCCCTGTCAAATCCACAGGGTTGTCAGTGTCCTTGCTGAGGCTTGGCGGGGGCTGAAGGACTCAACCCACCAAATAGTCCTCTGCAGGTCTGACAGAGTCTGAATATTCTGTACAGCAATTGCTCTTATACAAACTAGCTTTCTGTCTGAATGTGAACAGCTGAGCCACATATATTCTGCAGAACCGTTGAGATTTTTCATATATTTGTGGAAAAATGAACTGACAATCTTTATGATCAGACATTGGTGATGATGAAGCTCTCACCCCAAAAAGTGAGAGATTACATCTGAACAGAAAAGTGGGCATTTTAAGCAGATTGCAATCGTTTGCCTTTGCAGTCATTTTATTTATGTATTTTCTCCTGTCTGGTAGCATTTTGGTATACAGCCCATGTTCACGATTACAATGGAAGCAAGATACAGAAATGAAATGAACCTCAACAATAGAAGGTTTCAGATATTCTGGGCAGTTCTCCCTATAGGCAACGGGCTGCTCGATAATGAAATGAAGGTCTCAGGGCTCATCAGCAAACCACGAAGCAGTTGAGTTCTGTATTTCGTATGGAGAAAGACGTGGAAGGACAGAGTTAGTTTGTTTAGGAAAGAACTTGGCAAGTAAGTTGATTAGTACTTCAGGGAGAATGGATTATGCTCCACTCACCGTCAGAATACAAAATAGAGATGTGAAGTGAATTCTGCCTAGAAAATGTCTTTTCTGGAATCACACAGAGAGACCAGTAAAAGTGTTCCCCATAAGGGAAATTTTTTTTTACCTTGCCTTTCTTAAGACTGTAGGAAAACCCCGGAACATTGCTGAACAACAGTATCTTTCCCAGATACACACAGAAGTGAGAGGATGGAGTGCCCCTTGTTCCATGGGCTCTTGAGCGTGACATGCACCTGATTAGGAACCTCAGGAAGACTAAAATGTAGCAAGAAACTGGCATTAGACTCACAGGCATTCATTCCACGCCTCCTGGCATGAGACAGCTCACAGGGAAAGGGTTCACCCCTCTGGTCATTCTTTGTCTTCTCCCCTCAAAGCCCCAAAGGGAAAGCAAATGGACAGGTAGAGTTAGGAGGGAAGCCAGGTGCTCCATAGGGAAATGCTGCTTTTGAGCAGTGTTTCTGCCAACTTCATATACTGCAAGATTGGAGGCAGTCACCCAAGTTTGTAGCTATGGTTACAGGATGCTGGTGGCTGTAGCTGCTGGGACTAGCTCACAAGCCTATAGAACTTATGATTCCCCTCTGTCTGGAGCCACAGAGGCAGATTGAGGGCAGCCACATCCCATGAGCAACTGCTGTGGTGCCCAGGGCACTGTGAAGTGACTAGAAGGCCCTAGAGCAGAGTCATGTCCTCTGGCAATGTATAGGAGCATTTGGGGTTAGTGGATGTGGAGGTTATTTCTTCAGTGAGTGAAATTGTGAGCCTTAAAAAGAAACCGGCAAGTCCTAATCCATGGGTCCCCAGGGAGCACAGCCTTATTTGGAAGAAGAGCCTTTGCAGGTGTAATTAACTAGAGATGAAATTGTCTCAGATCGAGTAGGCCTTAAACCCTGTGACAAAAGAAGAGATCAGATACAGGGAAGGAGACCATGTCTGATGGAGCTATGCACATGCTTAAATATACTTAAACATGAGGTCTACCTGTCCTTAGTGAAGTGGTCCAAGCTGGCCATTTCACTCAGTTGGGATTGGAGATCGGAACAGGTACACAGTGCTGTGGGGAAGAGGAGCAGGACAGGGCCTTTCCCAGGGGTGTGGGCATTTGAGCCATTGCCCTCAAGAAGAGAGACAAAGGTGGGAAGGAAACAGAAACAGGTATTTTGAGCAGAGGGAAGTCACTGAGCTGACTCTTGAGGGGGTGACCCTCACAGATAGCTCCTTTATATGTTCTTTCTTACTCTTGTGACAGCTGATGAAATGCCAGACTGTTTGAGATATTCTATCACCTACATTCTGTTTCTTTGAAGATGATTTCTGGGTTCAGAGTCTGTCTTGGGCATGGGAAATGACCATAGTGCAGAGACGCTCTGAAAGGGATGATCCACGATTGGTTGGTCTAGAAGTGCTTTATTGAATCTAAGACTCGGGGAATAACTAATTCACCTACATTATGGGTGCAGGCCCAGGACTCTTGAAGTGGCTAGTGATAGGTACAGAAAGGCACTGTGGGATCATTATCACCAAGTGCTAAACTGGCCCATAAAAAAATTACCAAAGCGCTCTCTCTCGCTCTCTCTTGCTCTCTCTCTTTCTCTCTCTGTGTTCTCATGTAGAGGCCAGAGGTCAACACCAGGTATCTTCCTCAATGGCTCCCCATATCATCGTCATCATTGTCGTCGTCGTCGTCATCATCATCATCATCATCCCTGTTGATACTGTTATTATTTTTTAAGACAGATCTCTCATTGAATCTGGAACCTGACAATTGGTGACTGACTGGCTATCAAGTCTTAGAGATTCTCCTAACTCTGCATTCCCAGCACTGGGATTATGGGCAAGTACCGCTGCACTTGGATTTTTATGCTGGGGATGCTGAATTCAGATCCTCATACTTGTATGTATGTCAAGCATGTTAGCAACTGAGCCATTTCTTTACTCTAGAAAAGTTTCTGTATACTAGGGGAATGGAGTACTAGAAAGGCCGCCTGCTTATTTATTTATTAATCATCACTACTATCAATATTTTGTGAATCAATCTAGAAGTTTTCATATACTAGAGAAATATTTTAGTGATATTAAATATGAGTGATTGCTTAATTTAAAATGAAAGAAAGCAGATTGAATGCTGAAACCTTTATATTATTCAATTTTGGAACAGTTCTTTTTTTTGACACTTTATTTACATTTCAAATGTTTCTCCCTTTCTAGATCTCCCCTTTGGAAATTCCCATCCCCTTCCCCTCCCCCTGCCTCTATGAGGGTATCCTCCCACCCATCCACCTACCCACTCTTGTCTTCCCTCCTTGGCATTCTCCCATACTGGGGCATCTAACACCCAAAGGCTCAAGGGCCTCTGCTCCCCCTGATGTCTAACAAGACCCTCCTCTGCCACATATGTGGCCAGCACCATGGGTCCCTCCATGTGTATTCTTTGGTTGGAGATCCAGTCTTCAGGAGCATCGGGGAGTCAGGCCAGTGGACACTGTTGCTCTCTCCATGGGGCTGCCAACTCCCTCAGCTCCTTCAGTCCCTTCTCCAACTCCTCCATCTGGGACCTCATGCTCAGCCAAATGGTTACTGTGAAGTGAATCTTGGGTATTCCGAACTTTTGGGCTAATATCCACTTCTTAGTGAGTACATACTGTGTTCATTCTTTTGTGACTGAGTTACCTCACTCAGGATATTTTCAAGTTCCAGCCAATTGCCTAAGAATTTTATGAAGTTATTGTTTTTAATAGCTGAGTAGTATTCCATTGTGTAAATATACCACATTTTCTGTATCCATTCCTCTGTTGAGGGACATCTGGGTTGTTTCCAGCTTCTGGCTATTATAAATATGACTGCTATGAACATAGTGGAGCATGTGTCTTTATTACATGTTGGCGCATCTTCTGGGTATATGCCCAGGAGTGGAATAGCTGGGTCCTCAGGTAGTATTATGTCCAATTTTCTGAGAGTCCACCAAACTGATTTCCAGAGTGGTTGTACCAGCTTGCAATCCCAAAAGCAATGGAGGAGTGTTCCTCTTTCTCCACATCCTCGCCAGCATCTGCTGTCACCTGAGTTTTTGATCTTAGTTAGCCATTCTGACTGGTGTGAGGTGGAATCCCAGGGTTGTTTTGACTTGCATTTCCCTGATGACTAAGGATGTTGAACATTTCGTTAGGTGCTTCTCAGACATTGGAGTTTCCTCAGTTGAGAATTCTCTGTTTAGTTCTGTTCCCCATTTTTTTTTTGATAGGGTTATTTGGTTCTCTGGAGGCTAAGTTTTTGAGTTCTTGGTATATATATATTGGATATTAGCCCTCTATTGGTTGTAGGATTGGTAAACATCTTTTCCAAATCTGTTGGTTGCCTTTCTGGTCTATTGACAGTGTCCTTTGCCTTATAGAAGGTTTGCAATTTTAAGAGGTCCCATTTGTCGATTCTTGATCTTAGAGCATAAGCCATTGGTGTTCTGTTCAGGAACTTTCCCCCTGTGCCCATGTGTTTGAGACTTTTCCCCACTTTCTCTTCTATTAGATTCAGAGTATCTGGTTTTATGTGAAGGTTCTTGATTCACTTGGACTTGAGCTTTGTACAGGGAGATAGGAATGGATCAATTTGCATTCTTCTGCAGGTAGACTGCCATTTGAACCAGTACCATTTGTTAAAAATGCTCTTTTGTTTCCACTGGATGATTATAGCTCCATTGTCAAAGATCAAGTGACCATTAGTGTGTACGTTCATTTCTGGGTCTTCAATTCTATTCCACTGATCTACCTGCCTGTCACTGTACCAATACCATGCAGTTTTTATCACTACTGCTCTGTAGTACAGCTTGAGGTCAAGGAGGCTGATTCCCCCAGAAGTCCTTTTATTGTTGAGAATAGTTTTTGCTATCCTGGGTTTTTTTTTATTCCAAATGAATTTGAGAATTACTCTTTCTAAGTCTATGATGAATTGAGTTGGAATTTTGATGGGGGATTGCATTGAATCTGTAGATTGCTTTCAGCAGGATGGCCATTTTTACTATATTAATTCTGCCAATCCATGAGCATGGGAGATCTTTCCATCTTCTGAGGTCTTCTTATATTTCTTTCTTCAGAGAGTTGAAGTTCTTGCCATACAGATCTTTCACTTGTTTGGTTAGAGTCACACCAAGATACTTCATATTGTTTGTGACAATTGTGAAGGGTGTTATTTCCCTAAGTTTTTTATCAGCCTCTTCATCCTTCCAGTAGAGGAAGGCTACTGATTTGTTTGAGTTAATTTTGTATCCAGCCACTTTGCTGAAAGTGTTTATCAGCTGTAGCAGTTCTCTGGTGGAGTTTTTTGGGTCACTTAAGTATACCACATCATCTGAAAATAGTGATATTTTGATTTCTTCCTTTCCAATTTGTATCCCCTTGACCTCCTTTTGTTGTCTAATTGCTCTAGCTAGAACTTCAAGTACTGTATTGAACAGATAGGGTGAGAGTGGAAAGCTTTGTCTACTTCCTGATTTTAAAGGGATTGCTTCAAGTTTTCCTCTGTGATGTTGGCCACTGGTTTGCTGTATATTGCTTTTACTATGTTTAGGTATAGTCCTCGAATTCCTGATCTTTTTAAGACTTCTAACATGAAGGGATGTTGAATTTTGTCAAATGGTTTTCTAGCATCTAATGAAATGACCATGTGGTTTTTTTCTTTGAGTTTATTTATGTAGTAGATTATATTGATGGATTTCCGGGTATTGAACCATCCCTGCATCCCTGGGATGAAGCCTACTTGATCATGGTGAATGGATGTTTTGATATGTTCTTGGATACGATTTGCCAGAATTTTATTGAGTATTTTTGCATCGATATTCATAAGGGAAATTGGTCTGAATTTTTCTTTCTTTGTTAGGTCTTTGTGAGGTTTTGGTAACTGTGTAACTGTGGCCTCATAGAATGAATTAGGTAGTGTTCCTTCTGTTTATATTTTGTGGAATAGATTGAAGAGTATTAGTATTAGGTCTTCTTTGAAGGTCTGATAGAATTCTGCACTGAACCCATCTGGTCCTGGGCTTTTTTGGTTGGGAGACTTTTAATGACTGCTTCTATTTCTTTAGGGGTTATGGGACTGTTTAGATGGTTTATCTGATCCTGACTTAACTTTGGTATTTTGTATCTGTCTAGAAAATTGTCCATTTTTCCCAATTTTGTTGAGTATAGGCTTTTGTAGTAGGATCTGATGATTTTTAAATTTCCTCAGAATCTGTTGTTATATCTCTCTTTTCATTTTTAATTTTGTTAATTTGGATACTCTCTCTGTGCCCTCTGGTTAGTCTGGCTAAGGGTGTATCTATCTTGTTGATTTTCTCAAAGAACCAGCTCCTGGTTTTGTTGATTCTTTGTATAGTTCTTTTAGTTCCTACTTGGTTGATTTCAGCCCTTAATTTGATTATTTTCTGTCTTCTACTCCTCTTGTATGTATTAGCTTCTTTTTGTTCTAGAGCTTTCAGGTGTGCTGTTAAGCTGCTAGTATATGCTCTTTCCAGTTTCTTTTTGGAGGCATTCAGAGTATGAGTTTTCCTCTTAACACTACTTTCATTGTGTCCCATAAATTTGGGTATGTTGTACTTTCATTTTCATTAAGTTCTAGGAAGTCTTTAATTTCTTTCTTTCTTTCTTCCTTGACCAAGTTATCATTGAGTAGAGTGCTGTTCAGCTTCCATATGTATGTGGGCTTTCTGTTGTTGTTGTTGCCATTGAAGACCAGCCTTATTCCATAGTGATCCGATAGGATGCATGGGATTATTTCTTATATCTGTTGAGATTTGTTTTATGACCGATTATATGGTCCATTTTGGAGAAGGTACCATGAGGTGCTTAGAAGAAGGTATATTCTTTTGATTTAGGATGAAATGTTCTATAGATATCTGTTAAATTCATTTGGTTCATAACATCTGTTAGTTTCACTGTGTCTCTGTTTAGTTTGTGTTTCCAAGATATGTCCATTGATGATAGTGGGATATCTCCCACTATTATTGTGTGAGGTGCAATGTGTGCTTTTAGTTTTAGTAGAGTATCTTTTATGAATGTGGATGCCCTTGCATTCAGGGCATAGAGGTTCAGAATTGAGAGTTCTTCTTGGTAGATTTTTCCTTTGATGAGTACTAAGTGTCCTTCCTTATCTTTTTTGATGACTTTTGGTTGAAAGTCAATTTTATCTGATATTAGAATGGCTACTCCTGCCTGTTTCTTGGGACCATTTGCCTGGAAAACTGTTTTCCAGCCCTTTACTTTGAGGTAGTGTTTGTCTTTACCACAGAGGTGTGTTTCCTGGATGCAGCAAAATACTGTGTCTTGCTTATGGATCCAGTCTTTCAGTGTATGTCTTTTTATTGGGGAATTGAGTCCATTGATGTTAAGAGATATTAAGGAATAGTTATCTTCCTGTTATTTTTGATGTTATTTTTATGTTTGTGTGTCTATCTTCTTTTGAGTTTGTTGAAAGATTACTTTCTTGCTTTTTCTAGGGTGGAGTTTCCTTCCTTGAGATGGCGTTTTCCATCTATTATCCTTTGTAGGGCTGGGTTTGTATGGAAAGATATTGTGTAAATTTGGTTTTGTCATAGAATATTTTGGTTTCACCATCCATGATAATTGAGAGTTTTGCTGGGTATAGCAGCCTAGCTGGCACTTGTGTTCTCTTAGTATCTGTATGAGATCTGCCCAGGATCTTCTAGCTTTCATAGTCTCTGGTGAGAAGTCTGGTGTAATTCTGATAGGTCTGCCTTTATATGTTACTTGCCCCTTTTCCCTTACCGCTTTTAATATTCTTTCCTTATTTTGTGTATTTGGTGTTTTGACTATAGTGTGATGGGAGGAATTTCTTTTCTGGTCCAATCTATTTGGCGTTCTGTAGGCTTCTTGTATATTTATGTTCATCTCTTTCTTTAGGTTAGGGAAGTTTTCTTCTATAATTTTGTTGAAGATATTTACTGGTCCTTTAAGTTGGGAATCTTCACTCTCCTCTATACCTATTGTCCTTAGGTTTTGTCTTCTCATTTTATCCTGGATATCCTAGATGTTTTGGGTTAGGGTCTTTTTCAATTTTGCATTTTCTTTGACTGTTGTGTCAATGTTTTTTTATGGTATCTTCTGTACCTGAGATTCTCTCTTCTATCTCTTGTATTCTGTTGGTGATGCTTGCATCTATGACTCCTGATCTCTTTCCTAGGTTTTCTAACTCCAGGGTTGTCTCCCTTCATGATTTCTCTATTGTTTCTATTTCTATTTTTTAGTTCCTGAATGGTTTTTTCATTTCTTTCATCTGTTTGATTGTGTTTTTCTGTAATTCTTTAAGTGATTTTTTTTTTGTTTCCTCTTTAAGGGCTTCTAGTTGTTTACTTATGTTCTCTTATATTTTTTAAAGGGGGTTATTTATTTCCTCCTGAAAGTCTTCTATCATCATAATGCAATGTGATTTTATATCTGAGTCTTGCTTTTCTGGTGTGTTGGGGTATCCAGGGCTTGCTGTGCTGGAAGAGCTGGGTTCTGATGATGCCAAGCTGCCTTGGTTTATGTTCCTTATGTTCTTGCCCTTGCCTTTTGCCATCTGGTTATCTCTGGTGTTAGCTGGTCTTACTCTCTCTGACTGTGTCTTGTCCCTCTTGTAAGCCTTGGTGTCAATACTCCTTGAAGACCAGCTCTTTCTGAGAGGAATTTGGGTTTTGAGAGCTATGATACAGCGTCAGCTCTGGGGTGCAGACCAAAACTACAAGGATCTTGTCCTCAGCTCTCTCTTGGTTCCTGTGTTCTGATGGCTCTGCAAGGTTCCCTATTAATCCAATGAATTTGAACAGCAGTGGTGGTCTTGCCTGTGCTTGAAGGTGTGTCTGTATTCTTGGGATACCAGCTTTCTCCTAGCTCTATTTGTGTATGGAGCCCTGTGGCACAGGATACACTCCTGGCCACTGAAAGAAACCAGAAGACCATTCCTCAGTCCCTGTGTCCTGGGGATTCCAGGTGGTTTTCTCTGAGCAGTCAGGCTTGCCCACACTCCTGGGAGTCTAGCTTTCTCCGGGCACTATTTGGCTATGGAGCTCTGGTGGCCCAGGCCGAGGTCTCCCGCCATAGATGGAAACTGGAAGGCTCCTTCCCTGGCTGTTCTTCAGTGTCTGTGTATGTTCTTTAAATTTTAAGTCAGGTTTAGGAATTTGCAATTAACCCCATAGGCATTCTATTTTTAAAAATAGAGGCAGATGTGCTTGTTTTTAAATCATGGGACTTCAGCAATTGCTCCAAATGTGCTTGTTTAAGCTAATACAGGTTTAGCTGGACAGAGTTGGCATAGGATAAGGTCACCGATCTCCTAGTGACTTCTAGTTTGAATGTTCTCTAAGAGTCATGTGTTGGGAACTTAATCCCCCATGTGAGAACATTGAGAAGGGACTCCACTGGAAGGCCTGGATCCACCCTCATGAATAGATGAACATCACAATTGTGGACGTGGATTAATCATTGTAAGATTGGGTTTGTTACGAAAGTTTTTAGTCTCTGTCTTACCCATGCTTGTTCGTGTCTCTGTCACGTCATGATGGAGCACTAGCCCCCATCAATGCCTTTGGATTTCTCTGTCTCCAAATAACCTTTTTTGTTTATAATTATCCAGTGTGTCATATTTTGTCACAGCAACCAAGCATTGTCTAAGACTGTGGATCATGACAAATGAAGCAAGTTATTATTCCAAGGGATGCACCTGTTTGAACACACTATAAAACCGTTGATATACAAAGTCCAAGTCCTGACTTTCTTCTTGTGTCTTCGGTAGATGACTTAAAATTATGTCTTAATTTTCTCATCTGAAAAATGGGCATAATATCAGTAGCAACTTCTTTTGTTGTGAATATCACACAAATTACTACATAAGCATTATTATGCATTGCTCCACAGAATCAAGCCATCATTAAAGGTCTGCTATGATCAGGACTGTGATTACTCACTGGTGATATATATCAAGTATCCAGCAGAGCACTAGCATTTTTTAAGTATCCAATGATCAGCAAAGCCCTCTCCCAAGGCACTTCCCAATTGACTAAAGTTCTGATGTAAGATGCTATCTACGAATCAAGGATAGATGTAAGTTGGCTGTGTGGCCAGGAGTGGAGAGGGGACTTTGGGGTAGCAAATGCTGAGTGCATCACTAGGCTTAAGCTAGCTCACCTTTACTTAGATGTGAAAGGAAGTGAAGGTCACTCATGTTTTGTTGATAAAAATTCAGATTTCTGTCAAATTACAACCTTTTGGTGCTGGGCTATGGTAAGAGAAGAAACAAGGAGCTGAGGTTAGAAAGACCTCAGCTAAATGGAAAGGTCCATTTAGAGGACCTTTGAGAGGCGGGATGGCATTACAGCTGGGGGAATTTGAGAGGGTCAGATGGAAGCCAACAGTTGTCCCAGTCAGTCTCATACCCCAAATCTTCATCCAGCTCCATTCCTCTACATTTATTTTGTCTTTATTTAATACCCAATGTGATTTTTCACAGACTAGCTCATTCCTGCCTCCTGCCATGTATGTTCATGTGCATGTGTGTGTGTGTGATGTTCTGGCTTGGGTACAGGGTGCCCATGCCGTAGCCTCTGGAGAGGCTACTCTATGCTGTTTGTTAACATGTCTACATCTTTCTGCAGCCAACAGTTAGCTCAATCCCTTCATTTCCCTCATCCCCACTTTTTTTGCTCCTGCAATTTCCCTTTCTACTTCCTTCTTCCTACTTCCTTTCTACTATCTCAATATTAGTCACGTGTGTGTGTGTTTGTGTGTTATTTGTTTTTTTCCTTCTGTAACAAATATACTAGCACACAAAGTACTTTAGTTCCTAAAACGACCAGCACTTACAGAACAGTTGTTTTGCAATTGACTATTGTTCTATTTTCATAGTGAGCCCACCCATGATAGAGGCTGTTGCTGTAGACTGTGTTCTACTCACATGGGAAGACTGAGGATAGACCCTAGTGCCCTGGGTGCCATTCTAACTGAAGGAAATGATATCTCAACTCTATCACAACCCAATCCCTTCCAACACTACAAACAAACAAACAAAAAAATTCAACCAGTAATCCAACTTCTGATGAATAAATCTTAATAGTGTAATTAGCATGTGGCTGAAGATGTGATTTCTCAGCTTCCTGCTTTTATGCATTCTTTATTCTGGAACCATAAGTCAGCATAGACTCTTTCATAGGTCATCTTGGGCTTCATGGTAATTTGTCACAGTAACAGAAAAATAGCTAGAATGGTAGGCAAACGCTCTGCCAACTGAGCCATATATTTACCTCAGACTCTATACATATTTGTGGGGAAACTGAATGTGTATAGAGCCCACAAAACTAGAAACAGGCCAAGGAGAAGGGGGAAAAGCAGCAACAAAATAAATAAACAAAACAAATCAAAGCAAACAAATAAACAAAATTCCAATAAGACAAAAACCAAACCAAACTGAACAAACAAACAAAAAGCCCAAACAAGATGAAACCTAAAAATGCATAAAAAACCTTGGAGTTGTTGGCCCATTGCTCCCGGCAAGGGAGCATGGCTTATATATCCAGTGACAGTCCATTGGAGAAAACACTGTAGGTACCAACTGCGAATAGCTTCTTAGTTAGGGATGGGACTTCGTGCTCCTTTCCCCTTCTCAGTGCTGGGGTTTAGTTTCATTTGACCCTTTACAAGTCTTATGCCTACTGTCAATGTCTTTGTGACTTCATATGTGTATCAACCCCTTTGTGTATGGAAAATACTCTTTCCTGTAGTAACCCAGGATCTTGGGACTTATAGTCTTCCTACTTCCTCTTCTACATAGCTCCCTGAGCCTTGAGAGGAAGGGTTTGGTAAAGACTTCCTATTTAGGAGTGAGTGCTCCAAAATCTCTGGCTCTCTGCATGTTGTTCAGTTGTGGATCTTCACACTACTTACCATCTATTGCAAGAAGACAATTCTCTGTTGAGGACTGTAAGATGCACTCACCTATGGGGACAGCAGTATGCCATTAGGAGTTATTGTATCACTATGTTCTTTTGAAGAATAATAGCAGTAAACTTGACCATAGGCCCATGACCTATCTAGTCTCAGGTTTAGGCCACTTTAGTAGTGTCATTAATAGGTTCCATCTCATGTAGTGAGTCTTAAATCCAATTTAAAAAATAGTGGTTAGTTACTTTTATAATGTTTATGATACTATTTCACCAGTATATCTTATAGGTAGGTCACTATTGTAGTCACAGCATTTGTAGTTGAGTGATTTGATGATTAATTTTCTCCTCTTGTAGTGTGTAAAGTACCTTCTAGCTCCATGCATGCTTGTCTATATGAGTGAAGCTTCTAGTTGGGCAGCAGCTTGCTTTTTCCATGTTGGATGATGTAAGTAAGTGGTATCTTCAGCAATAACTTGGATGATATAAGTAAGTTAGGTTGTGGAGAGTAATAGACTTGTCAACAGCCTGTGATTTTTAGGGAATCTATAGGGCCCCTATGACCAATGACTCAGTAATATATACCCCACTCCTGGTACTAGAGGGAAAATATTCTTTTAGGGGAGAAGGGATGGTAGAGTGAAAGTGGAGGGGAGACTAGTGGGGGTGGAAGGGTTTAAGTGGGGAGGAGGTAGAGAGATGGAGGAAGAGGGGATTCTGGGAAGGGTAATTAAAAGGAATGCAACATGAGAAAAGCGTGAGCAAGCCTGATAGTTGATAAAGTGACTGTGATGCCTTGAATAAAAATGGCCACCATAGACTCATAGGGAATAGTACTATTAGGAGGTGTAGCCTAGTTGGAATGGGTGTGGCTTTGTTGGAAGAAGTGTGTCACTTGAGGTGATATTTGAGGTTTCAGAAGCTCAATCCAGACCCAGTGGCTCATGCTCTCTTCCTGCTGTCTCCCAATCCAGAGGTAGAACTCTCAGCTACCTCTTTAGCATCATATTTGCTTATGTGTCACCATGCTCCCTGTCAGGATGATAATGGACTAGACCTATGCACCTATAAGTCAGTCGCGAGTTAATGTACCCCTTTATAAGAATTGCTATTGTCATGGTGTCTCATCACAGCAACAGAAACGCAAACTAAGACAGTGATCAAGACCTAAAGCTTTTATTACCATTGTTCTTACATTTCATTCATTTGCTTATTTGTTTATATACTTATTAACTGTGTATGTGTGTGCACTTGCTTATGCATATGTCATGGTATGCATGTGGAAGCCAGAAGACAAACTGAGGAAGTAAGTTCTTCCCTTCCTCCCCGTGAATGTTGAGGATCTAATTCAGATCAGGTGTCGGCTATCTTCCTGTAAGCTGTTGGACATGGAGGTCCCAGAACTGTTCCTCCCACTACACACAAATAATACGTGTAGTTTCCACTTGTATAAGTTGCCAATTAGAAGTAGATGTGAGAACTTATTGCTGAAAATGCCATACATGTTGGTCATAGGACATAGAGAAATCAAGCTGAAACTGATTTTGAAGCTCCCTTCCTGATGAGTAGCACCCATGTTGCTGTAAGGTGCTCTGCAGACTGTTGGTAAGAATGATTATTAACAGTCTTTACTCAGTTGTGGACCTTGTGTATAACGATACTGTCAACCTAGGTGAGATGAACCCATTGCTACATAGTGCCCATTCTACTACAGGGATAATCAACTACTTTATGATTGGATTTGATGCCTCCTCTTCAGAAGGTAATTTACATCTGGTACTGAACACCCAGTCCAAAGTAGATGAGGAGGTCATAGAACCTGGCAGAGAAGCTACTGCTGTTGTTTCACTAAATGGACATGCTCTATCAGTCAGATTCCTTTCTGTGTTTATGCCTATAGATTAACGCTGTTGTCATCTTCAGTCAGAGAAGCTTCTTGGGCATGGGTTAGAGGTGACTGCACAAACTCAAAACTGGCCAAAGTACGGGAGCAATTTGCTGCTGAATGCTCAGCCATAAACAGAACATTTATGTCACCCCCTCCAAGGCTTAGGGAGCATTGAAGGAAGGGAACATGAGAGTCAGAAGAAACATGGTAGGGGCTGTGTGGAAATCTGACTTCTCAGCATGACATGGCTGTTGTTGTTGTCAGCATGACATGACTCTTGAATTGTGAAGGCTGAAATTCTCCAAACAAACTCTACATAAGTTCAGGGCTGTCGTTCTTCTGTTGTAGGAGTGGAAGGGGTTCATGGAGACTACTGCTCCTTGAAAATTTGTTTTCAGTTGATAGGAAATGAGAAACAATTCTTTAGTGTAACTACTGGTAAGGTGCTCCTATAAACAGTCCTTTGGCCATGTCTAATGAAACTCAGTGGGACACACACACACACACACACACACACACACACACGCACACACACAGATGGTAGTTGGGAAGAGGAACGGGATTGGTGGTGTGGGAGGGGACAAGGGGGGCTAACTGTGTTGGTGAGTTTTTGTCAACTTGACACAAACTGAGAAGAAGGACCTCACATGAAAGAGCACCTAACAGATTGGCCTACGGGAAAACCTGAAGGACATTTTCTTGATTGACAATTTATGGGAAAGGTCCAGGCCAGCCTGGGTAGGTGTTTCTGGGGTGTATAAAAAGTAGGCTGAGTGAGCCAGGAGGAGCGAGCCTGTAAGCAGTATTCCTACATGGCTTTTGCTCAGTTTCTGACTCCGGGTTCCTGACAAAATAAACCCTCTCCTCCTCAAGGTGCTTATCACAGCAATAGACCAACTAAGACATAGGGTAACAGAGGGTAAATACGATTGAAATATGTACATATATGAAACATGTCCCCATGAAACCTGTTTTTATGCGTAATTAATATGTTGATAAAACATTTAAAATAACATGAGGAGCTATGGGGAAGATACCGAGGATACTATATCATAACCTGCTCAGAGGACATGTGGACCCCACTAGAGTACAGAGAAAGGATGGCTGCTCTAGCACCCTGGGATGCCTGTCTGAGGAGAGGAGAGGAATTCTTGCTGTAGGTCTGACAATGGGCTCTGGAAGCTTCTGGAAGCAATGATGATATTTCTACCACTTATTTCTGTGTCTTATATATGCCAGGCAAATGGTCTACCACTGTGCTCTATCCCTATCCCTTGCATACTGTTATTTGTTGACACCACCACTGGTGTCTTCTGAGGAGATACCAATGAATATTAGCAGGATGAGAACTGGGGTCGTGTGAATAAGCATGCTGGCTAGCTCAAGTTGGACCACTAGTAGAAGCTACCAGAAGAAGGTGGTGAATACTATCGAGTTCCAGCTTGGTGTTCACATGGGATTCTGAATGGGTGTCATCACCTTGTTTCTGTAAGAGGAAGCCGAGGCTCAGAGAGCAGAGAGCTGCCAAAGTCACTGGACACCAGAAGCAGGGCTGAGGCTCAAAGCCAGCTCACCTCAGGGCTACAGGCCTTTCCCAACCTCCCAGCTCTGACATGCTCTAACAATAAGCATACTTATGTTTCCTCAGGAAGATACTTCTCTTTGAAATTTCAGTATAAAGAAAAAAGATGATATTGTTTTTGTTCAGTTGAATATAATCGTTTTTAAAATTTTTTTTTCTTTTTTGCCCAAAGGAATACATAGGAAACAACCACATTGAACACACAAGCATTTTAATTTGCTGAAAACACAGTATTCTCATAAAGATTTTACCTAGCTTTTCTTGCAAAAGAACATACCGAGAAGTCGTTTTGGTTTTTGGCTTGTTTGTTTGTTTGTTTTTTAAAGTCTGTTTTTCTTGTGAATGTAGAACAAATTAAAACTAGGCCATCACTGTCAAAATTACCTATAAGGGAAAGTACTTTGGGAAAACAACTTTTGAGTTGTCTTAGACACTCAGCTTCGAGCCTTAAACAAAAACAACCACCCGTAAAAGAGGGTGATAGGAACCTCACGTGTGGCTGCCTCAGCTCTACAGTGGTTTCCAGTGAGGTGCTCCAGGTGGTGCTCAGTCTGTGCAGTACCCCTGGCTTCTACCCACCACACAGCAGCAGCTGTCCTAAAGCATGATGACAAAGATGTCTTCTAACACTGCCAAATGTCCTCTGGGGCAAAATTGCACCCGGCGAAGAAGCACTGAGCTGGATGGAAAAATATTATCACCAATTAATATTTGCATGTGTCCTAATGGCTCATGGCACTGTCCCAATGGCACATCTGCTTCCTGGCAGCTCCCATGGGGGTCAGAACGCAGAGGCCTTTTGGATGGGTTCAAGTTAGGATTCCATCCTTAAAGCTTAGTAGTATTAAGTTATAGCTCAGTTCTCATAAAATCCTCTCTTATAGTAGACCTCCTTGTGGTTGTAGAATACACAGAGTTGTGCCAATATTACCACATAGTCTTTAGAACATTTTCGTTATCGACAGAAGAATCTCTTCCTCACAGGCAGTTCCATTCCAGCCTCATATCCTTCCTGCACCAATAAGCATTTATCTACTAAGGGATTATATGTGAGTTCAATGTGAGCTCTTTGGTTGGGACAGCTAATGACAAACAAAGTCCCTTCTCCTGACCCAACAGCAGTTCTCACTGAGGCATTTAAAAACCCATGTTAATATGCAGCTCCTGGTTCTCCTGTTCCAGGACATAGTCCCTGGCTTCTGCTCAGGTCCAGTGCTCTAATTGTCCCTCTTGGCTGTGGAACCCATTACAGCCACTGAGCAGCTAGCTGCATTATGTAAGTTCCCACCACACAGACATGCCAGAGGCAGGAGGATGTATGGGTCTTTAGGTGACTCATCCTGGGTCTCAGAAGGGTGCTTTGCAGACATTTAAAGACTAGCAGTGTGGCAGCAAAGGAGGACACTGAATAACAAGGTAGATGAGGTGAAGCATACAACCAGTCAGCATCCTGGGAAGTCAGCAACAGCAGTCTTCAGAATGGAATGATGCATCATGCACCAGATAGAAGAGTCAAGATGAACCATGCATGGCCGGGCAGCAACACTGGACTTCAGAGTGCTTGTGCCTAACTGTCTGTACAGTGGTTTAATTGGGGAAGGGGGAATGTTGTGCAGAGTAGGATGCAGCTCCTGGTCTGGGAGCTGCCTCTTGTGTACTATAAGCTCTGGGAGCCAAACCTGGGGCTTTGTGAGAGGGAAGCTGGAAAGGGAGAAAATAACTCTCAAGAGTGTCTTTCATGTCTGCCCAGGCCAGAAGACTATACCTAAGAATATTGCTAACAAATGTCTAACTCATGTTCGTATTTCAAAATAGCACAATGAGATGGGTGTGATCATTATACCCATTTTAGAGATAGAGAGATTGAGATCCAGAGAAATATGTGGATGAGTAAGTTCATGGGACTGAATCTAGGTATATGAGCATTGCTTCTTGAAGGAACACAGCTGACTTGACAGACAGAACATCCTTTACTTCTCAGGACTATTCTGTAATGGGTTTCCACTCATTGGTTGAGGAGCTTGTGTCAGAGGGGTGAACTGTCATGAGCTTTTGTGGTAGATTTGGGGTGTAAACCCTTGCTAACATTTATCCCACCCACAGCAAGATTGCCAAGAGCAGTACTGGCCGTGGGGCCTTCAAAGCCATCAAAGCTCTACCAAGGAGCTGAAACTTACTTCATGGAAGGAAGCTCGTGATTGTTATGGGAAAACTGCTTCACTGCTTTCTTAGCTCCAAATGGAGGTGAGAAACAGGCAGAGCACTCTTTAGAAGAATCTGGAAAATTTCCCTGGCAGAGCTAGAAGGAATGTAGATGAAGAAAATGGTTCTCTTTCTTAGGATTCTGTGAAGTAGCTAGGAGAAATAAGGATCCAGCTGTTCCCATTCTTGAAGACTATGCCTGAATTGAGGATGTGAAGAGAGAGAATGGAGAGTTAGCTGGTGGTCAGCCATCCTGGGTCAGGATGCTGATCTGAGTGTCCCCTGGAGGGGCTCACCTCTGCTGCACGATTGTCTGGGAGCAAAGCATGCTTGAGCTGATAAATATAGATCGGCTCGTCTTGAACCTAAACGGAAGCTCATCAAAGAGAGCTAATTACTGCGCTAGTTATTTACATAATTTAGATGACAATCTTGAAAACAGTTATATTTCAGAGATTCATGACTTTAATCAGGTTACAAGTAATAAGAATAACACTGATCAAGTCAGGCTGATTTGCACAAGTCTGAAGTACACAGGTCGGCACCTACATGGGGCACAGCATGCTGGGGTGGCAAGTGGTCTTGGCTATGCTCTACAAAGCAAGGCAATGGATCAGAGCAATAGTCTGAAAAACAGAAATTGATCAGGGCAGTTGTTTGAATGTGGAAGCAGGTGAAGCTGTAACTCTGCTAATCAAAGCACGTAGTGGCAGCATAAAAGAATATATCTTAGTAAAAGCTTATTGGGTAGGAACGTAGTATAAATGAAATGATTTTTATTACCACGAAACTATAAAATTCAATTTAAATGCAAAAATAAAAAATACAGGCATAATAGCATTTGGGGGTATCCAGGAACTAATACTCCACAGATGCAATGCCTTCCAGGCTGGCTCTCGGGGATTACTTTTGCAACCGTACCTCATCTCCCCTAGAGGCTCAGAAGCGCTTCGCCTCCTCCTGTCTGCCAGTAACCATAGACTTGCCTTCCAGGTGGAACTTAAGGCTATCAGGATAGCGGTGGCCTAGAAAAAAAGATGAGTTTCGGTCTGGAGGGTCCAGTGTGGCCACCGACTGCCTGGCTGGTGTGGCACAGTTGACTTCCCTTATCCCACGTATCCATCCGCGGCCCATAGGCAACACTCAACTCCTCCCTCCCCACAACGATCTTCTGTTGCGTTGCCTCCTGAAGGACCGTAGCAGCACTCATCTGCCTCTTGACTTTGCTGTTCGTGTGGCATTTGTCCTGTAGTCAGAAGTCTTTAGATCAAATGCTAGAGCTTCGAGTTATTGTTGACGTTCCAGTTTCCTTATCTTTGGTGATAAGGCATGACGACATAAGACTGACAGCTGAATAGAGCCAATAGAAAACAAGAGGAATTACAGCAATTATGCATGCTTCCTTCCCAAGAAATTAAGTTTGTTGACAATGGTAGGACAAAGATGCGACCTTTCCCCCCAAGAAATCATTGCAAGAAGAGCCTAACCTTCCACCCCCTTAGAAGTATCGGTTTTGGCCTTCAAGGGAGTGGAATAAAGACATCTAATCTCCAAAGCCACTGTCAGATGCTAGTTTGTGTGTCATTGCATCTATCACGAGCTAATGCATCAAGACTCTAAAATCCTTGGGAAGATTATATAGATCAGCCATAGACAAGGTCTAATGGGCCAATGGGTTGTTGAGCTCTCCAAAAGAGAAAATAGAATTTGTATCTTTAATTATTTCCCCTATGCCAAGGGGACTTTACTTTTTTTCTGTCCAGTTAGATACAAGTAATTGGGATTCCTAGTAGAGTTGTTAAAGGATTGTATTCTCTGTTGCTAAATCAGTAATAATGTGTAATAACATTTCTCACAGATTTCCAGAGTGTTAGTGCTGAGTAAGGCTCTCAGCAAGCAGGCCACAACACACAGCTTCTTGCACAAATGAGCAAACAAAGGCTTGGGAGGGGTAATCATCCTTGGGCAATCAGGGGCAGAGAGGAAACTTTGAATTCTTATCACAATTGAAAGAGATATTTTCTGATTATAAAAGATTCAAGAGATTGTGGTTGAGCAATGGGAAACTAGTTTTTATCTGATAGAGAAAATGAGAATGTGTACAGGCTGGTTATGTTTCTAACCTCTCTCTCTTGTCTCTGTCTCACCCCACCCCAGGGGCCCAGGGAAGCATTGCTCTGGCAGTTTTGATGAAATGATATATCAGAAGGTCAGATGATATATCAGTGGTCAGATCCCCACTCAAGCTTGAGGAAGCTGGGGGTGGAGCTCCGGGTTCTAGGTTATTCTTCCTACCAATGGGGTGTTTGTTCAGCATCCTGTCTCTTTGGCTCAGTGGTCTGTATAGAGTCCCATGTCCAGTTCCAGGGCTGGGAAGCTGGGCTGTGGTCTCAAGGCTGAAAGCTTCTCCCATCCACTTCTACAGCAGCTGTCAGTCATTTTTTCTTTTCCTCCTCAAATATTCTGTAGAGTGATTTGGGGAAATACATATATTTTTTCATCAAGTGACATCTCATGGCAATATTTTAATAATTCAATAATCTCCAAAGGATGATTGTTCTTTCATAGATTCCTGATAGCCCTCAAGATGGTGGATGCTTCCAGAGACACTGCAGAGGGAAAGAGCAGAGGGAATACCTAGTCTTCAGGTGGGTGTAGGTTCCTGCAGGAGACTCCACTCTGTTTCCGTGGGAACCTTCAAAGGCTTTCCCAGAGACCCAGTTCCTAACCTCTCTACAACCTATGGGGGGAGTAGCTCCAGCTGGGCATCAATGTGCCAACCCAGGAGCCTGTGGGGGATATTTCATATGCAAATCATAACATGTTGTGAGGGACAGAGCTAAGTATTCAAGGACCATCTAGTGCAGTGGTTCTCAACCTTCCTAATGCCGGGACCCTTTAATGAAATTCCTCATGTTGTGGTGACCCTCAACCCAAAAATGACTTTGTTGCTACTTCATAGCTGTAACTCTGCTACTGTTATTTATCATAATGTAAATATCGGTGTTTTTCAATGGTCTTAGGTGACCTCTGTGAAAGGGTTGTTAGGGGCCCCGCCCCTAAAGGGGTCTGGAGAACCACAGGTTGAGAACTACTAGACTAGTGGAAAATGGGCCCCATTTCTTCCTACCATCCTGAGAACTGCGTTTTATCTTTTAACATTCTCTCACTGTTTTGACAGCTCATCCTCACGGTTGTAGACTGGGTGTCTACAATGATGTTATCTGGGTCTATAGTCCGTATTAGAATGAGCTGGCCTGACCCTTCTTCAGCTTGAGGACACATTCAAAGTACAACCTACTTCTCCAAGATAGTTGCTGTAGTGAACTGAAAAGATGTGGAAGACAGATCGCAGTCCTAAACACAGAGAACGCAAGAAATTCTCTCCCTCCCCAGTCCTCTCAATCCCAGCTCTTCTCCTCAGCAGCCTCGGGGCCAGTGACTCACCCCTTTCTCCTTTACCATGGAGGCTGCCCTTCCTGCAGCAGACCTAGCCAGCCTCCCAGGTTCTCCCCACACAGTGTGTGCTTTACACACAAAGCCCAGGCAAGAGGTCAGGTCGCGGCTCTTAATTCTGTGTCTCTTAGCTTGAATTCCTCCCTTCAGTGTTAGTTCTGCTTTGTGCAAATAGCTTCATTTCCCTGACAGATGCCTTTGCCAGGAGTACGCTTAGATATGGAACAGGCAGTGGTAGAGGGCAGAACCCGGCTCACAGGACTGAATAAACAAGGGGTGACTGGGTTCATTGCCACGAAAACAAAAGCCTCCATCAGACTGCAGGAGCCCGAGTTCTTCCGCACCGTGGCAACAGCTCCCTCTGCCTGAAGAGCCCTTTGTCCTTTTGCTCTCTCGCTTTTTTTTTAATTCTCCAGTTTTCCCTTTCCTCACCAGCTGTGAACAACAGCTCCCGCAGACTCTGCCTGCTACAGAAATGTTCTGACGTCTGGTGTGAAGGAAATGGGAGATGGGGGAGAAGGCCCCGTGTGGCAGGGGCCGTGAGTATAAATGAATACTGGATTCCATAGATATTGGGAAGGAAAAAAACCACACTCCCCTCTTGAAATGGAAAGTTAACGCTTGCAGCCAAAGCTCAATGTGAAAATGAAGCTCTCACAAGCCTAGCAGGCGGAGAGATCTAGGACTCAGACTAGGAACCGGCGGTGAGGCCCAGCGCTGCAGGCATCGAGGAGGAGGGCAGTGGAAGGGGGAGAGGGGAGGATCCCCAATAAAATAAACCGCGAGAGAGATTTTGTGTGAAAAATATAACTACAGCTGACGTGATCAATTTCTTGGTACAGGAGGGGTCAAACGACTTAGAAGGCATCTTGAGGAGAGGTGGGATGGAAAGGCAGGTCACGTGCTGCCCCAGGCACATCTGAAGTCAGACCAGTACTGGCTGAGTTACCGCCCCTGAAGCGCGTGTGGGATGAGTCTTCTGATCTGAGCACAGCATCTGCCTGGTGATTCCTGCCGTTGATTGACTGATAATTAGACATACTTACCAAGCCATTTCAGGGAACTTGGGAAAAGAATGTGACGTTGCAGGGATATCTGAAAGTGAAGAACAGCAGTTCTGAAAAAAAGACAAGGTCTCATGCTCACCCCTCTTCCCCCCCAATCCAACTCAATGTTCAAATCCAGGTGAGTTCCCCAGCCTGGCCACCCAGACTTCACCTGACATTCAGAGTCAATGGGCTGGGCTGGGAGGATAGCCCTGGCATCTGTGGGTCACATGAGCTCTTAGGGTTATAAGGGGCAGTTATGATGAGAGCCCTGAGTCAGCCTTTCATAGCCCCTGGCTGAGTCATCTTGCTTTCAACGATACATCTTCCTAAGCCAAGTGCCTGCCAGATGGTGTGAAGCCCAGTCACACCGAGAGCTTAGTGAGTTGATGATTGTCTCTAAATAAGAAGTGATGCAATCTCATTTCTATTTTAGGAAAGTGACAGTGTAGGAAAAATGGCAGAGGGACTGAGGATAGAGAGCCCTAGGCTAAGGGGACCAGTTGGCCACTTGACCAGTGACAGGAGTCAAGGCCATGATTGACAGATAGGAGAGGCTGAAAACATAGCTCAAAGAAACCTACAGTTCTGGTGACTGTGGTGGGAGCAAAGGCAAGAGGGTTCAACTTCAAGATGGGAAGTCAAAGTCAGTGACAAGACTAACCAAAATGAGGCCAATGGAGCTGAAGAGCGTAGGACCCCGTCTGCCTGAATGTCTGTCTCCTGCTCACATCCTTGGCCCTTAAGGGCAAGGTAGGTTAAACAGAGGATAATTTGTGTTTGTGGCTAGACTCGGAGCTGCTGGAGGGTGGTCTCATCTTCTCTAGGCTCAGCACCTACAGCAGTCAACATATAACTGACACACAGTGTGTTTTGGGTACAAAAGTGAGTGGCAGATGGAACTGGAAACAGTCTCACTGGAAAAACCTGAGTTATTGGGTCAGTCAAAGATGACTTCGAATAGAAGCCAAGATCTCTATGAAAGCCTTGAGTTATTGGCTTTATGACAAAGATGACTTCAAATAGAAGCCAAGATCTCTATGAAAGCCAGTATGGTTTCTTTCTATATGTGCCAAGAGCCTGTGATGTCATGGGTCTCTATCAATGTCACAGTCTCATTGGAGTGGAGTAGGGAGACAGGGAGGGACTGGAAGAGAGGCTGGGCAGAAGAACTTAGACAAATGGGGAGTGGATCACTCAGCTTTACCACATAGGAAAGTACAATACTTGTCTTCCCCCAAGCTCCTTTGGCTTATGGTTCCGTATAAAACAGTGAGCATTTGGTCATTCTGGCATGGTGGCAGCTTAATCTCTGCATATCCCCAAGGTTCCACCTGACCATGCTGTTTCATAGATAACAGAACCCGGGGCCTCTTCTTTACCTGGGAATACCTACTCTCTATATAACTGCAAAGCACAGCATCCCAATTCTCTCTCTAGAATGGTATTGCAGGCTTTCCTACGAAGCACCATGTAAGCCACACACAGAATCCTTTTGCTTCAGGCTTGATTTGGAAAATGTGTTGATGCTCTGAGTTTGTGATCCTGCAGTAGTATTAAAAAAACAAAAACAAAAACAAAAAACATGTAGCAGATTCATTTCTAGCTCACAAAGCACTGTGTTTGGGGGGAAAATCTGCTTGGCCTCTAAGTTTATGGGAAGCAGGTACTGCTTCATCCATTTCAGAGCTCAGCACGTACCCTTGTTTTTAGCATGGCATTTTAATTCACTTATCAAGAGCACAGATTCCCCTCTGTGGGTTCCACAGGTGCCGAGGTGATTATGTGAAACTACTCCTTGGCCACAGACACCTGCAGTGGAGAGGAGCTCAGGGTTTCTTTGTGGAGACTAGAGTAGCCAGAGACGTGTTCTTCTTATATAAGTCTCTACCGCTGGCCTCAGGCTTGTCCAGACAGCCTTATTATTTACCTCAGGGCTGCCCAGGCTGTAGGCGAAGCTGCCTGTGTGGAAAGCTTCTGCTGCTCTTCTCCTGTAGCTCTCCACTCTCATTGTACCCCCCTTCCCCTCAGAGCCTGAGAGTGCTCCATTTGTCTGTGTACTGTCCTTTCTCCTGGCCTTGTCTAATGTACACCTTTCATTTTGTCTCGGTGGTAGCTGTCTTCTCCCACCTCTCTCTCTCTCTTTTCACCTAATAATTATAAAGAAAACATTAGCAACAAGACTTTCCCTCCTCATGCTTCTTTTATCTACTTAAATATCCTTGACTGCAAGACACTGAGTATAGCGCATTCATTAATTTTTAATGTCTCTTCTTGCGGTTGCTGACTTCCATGGTCTAAAGGACCATGGACAATAGTCTCCTAAACCTTTGGATGGAACCTTTTGTTGTCGTTGTTGTAGACAAGGTAGAGATGAGGGGATAATGGAGTGTGATCAAATAAATATCTGGTATCTGAAATAGTTCATTCAAGGTGAATATGGATTTTTATCACATTAAACCCAAGCTGGTGAGCCAGAGTTTTGTCTCTGGATATTATTAGCAAATAGAAAAATAATTCTAAGAGATGGCAGACTGCAAGAATCATTTCTCAAAGGATGCGATGCATCTGCAGGGCAACCTCATTGTCAGTGCAGAGTCTGGAAATCCAGCAAGGGCTTAGATTTGCTGTTGGCATTTCTCAGAGGCCCACTTCTGTTTTGAGGTGTGTTCTCCTCATGTGTGGGGGATCTCACCTACTCTTGCAATGTTCTACTTGAGCCCTACCATCCTTGAACTTCAGATGTGCTGTCTCCCCTAAGCTACAGAGACACATAGATAGATCCTGAGATTATCAGTGTTCCTCTGGACATTTTCAGTCTTAGCCGGATCACGCTCCTTGTGGGGTGGGTGATGCTATTGCCTCTCATACTCAAGAGCTGACAATCTCAGAGTCCTTTTGGAGGATTTTTCTCTACTGTTCTCCAACAACTTGGCTGTGAGTCTAACTATATAATATTTGTCTTAGTTTCATTCACTCTCCACCTCTTGCTTGGAAAGGAACAATCTTGAGTAAAGTTCATGTCTACAGTGGTCTTCTCTGGCCTATTCTTCCATACCATCATAAGAACCATAGTTCCTCATTATAGATCTGATTAGCTCACCACCCAAACTTCTACAGGCTTCAAGAACTGTGTAGAAGACCCAGACTCTTCATGCTTCTGATACTCGTTGATATTTAGCCTTAGTTCATCTTGTTAGCCTTCTCCTCCAGGTCAACCAGATGTCCATGTTGCTCACTGCTCCCCAAATTCTAGTCTTTGAAACCTATTCTTTAAATTATCACAATGGCTTTGCTCTTGTTGACTGCTTTCTAGGTACGATGAATTCATAGAGGAGAAAGACAAAGCTCATAGAAGGACACATCACTCAAGCTGTAATAGCAAGGAACAAAGAGAGTGCACTCTGTAGGACTTCAGAGAATCAAGGGCTTAATTCTTGATTAAAGGGAGAAGAGCTGCTTAGTGAGGAGTTGAGAGACAAGTGCAAAAAGGAGGAATATAGCACCTCAGTTATTTTTCAATTGCTGTGAAGAAACACCATGGCCAAGTTAATTTGGGGCTCACAGTGCCAGAGGTCTAGAGTCCATGACTGTTCTGGCAGAGAGCATGGCAAAAGGCAGGCGTGCAGGCATGGTACTGAAGTAATAGCTGAGAACTTACATTTGATCTATAAGCAGAGAGGAGGCCCTAAGTGGGGATTGTGTGGGCTTCTGAAACCTCAAAGCCCTCCTAGAGTGACATACTTCCCCCAACAAGGTCACTTCTCTGAATCTTTCCCAAATAGTTCAACCAACTGGGGACTGAGCATTCAAGTATATGAACCTATTGGGAACATTCTCATTCAATCCACCACAATGGCCAAATGTGTCTTTGGGAACAAACCCTCATAGTCATGCAGTCTGGAATCAAATTCTTGACCTTAGCATGTAACCAAGGCTAGCCTTTTGCATCTATCTCCTGAATTAACACATCATTTGTATGACAGGAATCCAAGGTGTGGCAGTTCAACTCAATGTGTATTTAATGGATGTTTTCTCATGCTGTGTATTATATTATCCACCTGTAGTGGTAGCAGTGACTGGGTGCAGGACAAGCATGTCCATACTCATTAGTCAAGGTCTCACAGAAAAGCCCAATTTGACTAGGAGAAACTCAGACCTACATATTAACAGAAGTGGGTTGATCCTGTGAATGCTTGTTATTTGAGTGATTTTATTAATCACCCAATATTTCAAAATGCCTACTGCTGTTTAGAATGATCATAATCCACATTGCTTAAGACAGTTCTGTTTCATACCTAGTCTTAGAATCCCATTGAATTAGTACCCCCTCTGATCCTCAGAGTTTCCCTGTTTGAAGTGTGTGTGTGTCTGATTTGTCTGTCTGTCTCTCCGTCTGCCTGCCTACCTGTGTATTCTAGAGGACTGGAGACATAGACCAGTGGTAATAATTTTATAGTAACCTATGTTCCTTGTTCACTTTCATTATCAGCTTGACTGGATTTGGGATCACCTAGGAGACACATCCATGAGTGTGCCCTTTATAAACATTTCCAAGAGGATTAACTGAGGAAGGAAAACCCTTCATGTGTGTGGGTAGCAGCCTCCCATTTGTTCTCTGACTGAATAAAAAGGGGGTAGAGGACCTAAATAAGTAGGGGTATTCCCTTTGCTCTGCTTCCTGTTTAGCCGCACAGATGGAGCTGCTCCCATGATCTCTTCAAGGTGAAGACTGGCGAGGTGGCAAACTGTTTTCCTTCTAACTATGAGCCCAGACAAATTCTTCCTCCTGTAAGTTGCTTTTTTGTCAGGCCTTTTGTTGAATGATAAGGAAAGTAATTTACCTCTGCCCTTGAAGGCTTTTAGGCCTGTGCAGGAGGGAAGTAAAGGAGCATTAAAACTTAGCATAAGTATTGGCCTTAGAGGGAACAAGATGTCACCAGAGCATATAGGCATTTGAACTGGAGGATGCTTGTCATATTAATGAAAATCAGTTGGAGAAATGACTGTGTTCAGAAATTCCTTCTGGCAGGTCTGTGATTGAAGGCCAGTGTGCCATTGCTCCAGCTGTGTGCTTTAGTCATTTACCTTCCTTATTTGTTGTGACAAAAAAATCTGACAGAAGCAACTTAATGGGGGGCATATTTATTTTGCTAATGACTTCAGAGAGGTGTGTGTTTATCTCTGTGAAATGGAGCAGAGAACTCACTCCACAGAGGGCCACAAAACAGGGGAAAGTGAGACTGGAACTCAGAACCTTCTAGTTTTCCTCTCTTATTTAATCTGGGCTAGATTGGTGTGTCCAATCCTGAGTTCTTGTCTGCCCAATGCCTGAGGATCCTGGGGACTTGGGCTGCTGCTGGGAATGTGGCTCAGGAGAAGTAATATGCTGTGGAATTTGCTTGTGCAGCTGCCAACGGCCCACTGTTTGGGAGTTTTCTTTTTCCTTTTTTCTTCTTCTTATTAATTTTATCTATATCTATATCTATCTATCTTTCTTTCATACATATGAAATATATGTATACTTATACATATCACAAACACATACACACACACACACACACACACACACACACACACACACACATATATATATTCACCTTAAGTCTAGGTCCCACCCCCTCCTCCTGGTTCCCCCCTAACAAGCCCCTCCCTGAGCCTGCTCCCCTTCTCCTCTGAGAAGGGGAGGCACTCCCTGGTTATCACCCCACCCTGTCACATTAAGTCACTGCAGACTAAGCACATCGGCTCCCATGAAGGCCAGACAAGGTTTGTTAGTCACCTGAATTCCCAGACTGTTGCCGGGGATAGGATATCCCTGAACAGGAGATGGCATGTGTGTCCCCCTTGTACCACCCCAAAATGTTCAGTTTAACTGGTTGTGGGCCGCATGCTGGCAAGGTTATAAACATCTCCAAGTGTGGGTCTTACAAGCTGCAGAGACTGAGGGGGTGCCTGACTTTGGACAGGTGCCTGTCTGTCTGTGCTTCTGTGTGAAGTGGGCTGCTGAAGCCACATTGTTCCGGCCCCTGCTTGAAACAGTGAGAGAACCAGAAGCAAGAGCTGGCGGTTTCAACCCAGAGGCAGCTCAGTGCTATTTGCGTTGCCCAGGAACCTGAGGACTGGAGAGAGTTCCTTTAACACAGTGGCCAACCTCTCTGGGCCTGGGGGGGGGGGTGTGCTTTTCCCTGCAGCAGCATCAGGAGACAATTCTTTCCTGGTGTGGAACAAAATGTTTGCTTTCTACGGTGATAAACATGGCCTTTGCAAGCACGGGAAGAGCAGAGCCTGCCCCCTGCACTTAATAATAAACAGACTGGTGTAGAGATTTCAGCATCTCTCTTCAGCCCTCCATCTTCCCAGCTTGCTGCTTACCTCTTGTACATGATGCTTTCTGCACTGCAGCCTAGGGATGCTCACCTCCTAAGTCCTCTGAGGTGTCCTCTTCCAAGGACTGGGCTGCCATGCAGCATTGGTCTGGACCTAGGAGATCACAGCAAAGGTTTTCCCTAAGGAGAGGCCAGCAAGTCATGGCTAGCTTTCAGAATAGGAGGACACAACTCCTTCCTCCCTTTCCTTCCTCCTGCCCTTTTCTGTCTTTCTTTTCTCCCTGTCTGCCTCTGTGCTTCCCTTCCCTGTAGCTCCCCTTCTGAGCAAGAAAAAGGGCAAGCTATTTCCCCCTTGCAGCAGTATTGGAGCTTCAGTATGGGGATGATGAGATTGATTCATTTGGAGTCTCCTTTCTGCCTTGGGTACCCTGCCCTGACTATTGTAAAACTCTTAGAGGAAACTGCCTAGAGAGCAGGTCCATGGGTTTCCACTCTCCATATTTTGTTGGATGGCATCTCAGAAAGGAGGGCCCATAGGAGAGAGCATTGCCTCACAGATGGCAGTGCAGGACAAGAAAGAGCCTTAAGGTTAACCTTAAGCAGAGCCTGGGGAATTGTTAATCTCTTTGAAGTGTTTTTTGAATACAACCTTACATGATAGTTTGCAAGAGACCTCCTTTTATGATAGGAGAAATGGAGACACCAAATTCATTAGTGAAGCTTAGGATGCTGTAAGGGAGCATCATGGATTTTTGTTTGTTTGTTGTTTGCAGTGCTATGGATCCAGGGCCCACACTACAGTATGCACAGCAAGTGCTATATCCATAGTCCCTCTTGCTCTAGTGACACACACACACACACACACACACACACACACACACACACACACACGTGTGGTGTCAGAACTGAGCCTTGGGCCTTGTACTTGCTAGGCAAATGCTCTTCAACTGAGGAGGGAGCACATTGGTTTGTCCCTGTTGAAGGCAAGAAACAGCATTAACTACCTTGCCAGTTCATCCTGCTTGCTGCTGTTAAAATGGCAACATAGTCTGGGACTGCAGCCTAGACAAAGCTCCTCAGACACTCTCTGCCATGGAGCTGCACAGAGCCTCTCTGTCTGTCTGCCGCTATGACTTAAATCCCTGGGACGGAATTCAGAATTCAGATACACAGGCAGTACCAGCAGGAGTTTCAGAGAGGCATCTTTGAAATGCCTCCCGGAGAGCACCGTGCTGTCTGCCGAGCAACACTTCACAACAAAGAGATGAAGAACAAAGGGCTTCTTGGCTTTTGTTTTCAAGTGCTTATTCCTTGCCCTGCTTTCTCTTTCTTAGATCTGCTGCTTCTTGCCAGTCATGTTTCTGCTGGGCCAGCCGACTTTGAGACAGGTGTAGCATTCGGGTATAGTCCACAGGAGAGAATGTTAGCTTGTTCACTCAGCCACTCCTTCAGTCATTCATTCATCCTACTAAAGCCTGCTTATTTGGTGCATTTTATGTGCTAGGCAAGGCAGAAACCTGGCTCCTGGTCACAGTGCTCTGTGTGAGAACTCAGTGCCTCACTTGCTAAGACAGTGATGAAAACCTCCAGCAGCGTGTGCTGGAGGACACCAGTGTGCAAGGGCTACTTCCAGGTACTTGCAGGGCCCGCAGGTGGCCACACCCTCATTGCTGATCCGTTTCAGCCCAGAATGTTAATAGGATATTACCGTTCTAGCCTAAGAGCAAGGACAGTGCATGCTGGAGTCAGTGAACTGTCCAAAGGAATCAGACGTTCAGCAACATGGCCATCAGGGTCCTGTCAGCAGTGGCGACAGCCCAGCTCTGGAAGGAGCCAAAGTCATGAGTACCACCTCCAACAGAATATTTGTCCAGCTCTGCTAGAGAATGCATTTCTGTCTCATCAGAGTTCTTCATCTGAGATTTGACAGGCACCCCCTAGTCTCTGTCATAGCTGACAGAAGCCAGGGACAGAGCTTATGGAGGGGGAAGCTGACAAAGGCCAGAACTTACGGAGAGGCAAGAGCTGACATTGGGCCAGAGCTTATAAGGAAGCAGAAATCCTGTCTTCAAGAGGGAGGAATCAGGCAGAACCTAGGCTTGCATTTTCTCTCTCATTCATAAAAAAAGAAAAAATCATTTTCTTCTCCCAGTTATTTGCCATGTGGAGGTGTGCTGCCATTGGGGTGGGGTGAGGTGAAAGGGATTCAGATTGCACATCTCAGGAAGTCTTCCCACTGTAAGAGAGGTGTGAGTGTCTCATTCTTTAGGCTGGCTTGGGTCCTCAGCATTGCTTATCCAGAGATGAAATAATCTCATAACCCATTTCTCTATCAGAAAATAGTAGTAGCATCCCTCTGAGACCCATTCACCTGCTCAAAACCCACAAGGCCTTCCTGGTTCTAAAATACTGAGTGCAGATTTTTCACCTGCTATGAAAGCCTGTGCTAACAGATGTCTGACACATGTTTCCAACTTAAACTAACCCCACTCTTAGGCCACGCTTCCCCCTTTCCTCTCTCCCTTCCTCTCTCCTTTCCTCCCCCCATCCCCCCTCTCCCCTTCCTGTCCCCTTCCTGTCATAGCCCCAAGAGAATTCCCTGTGCCTACACTTGCTCCCTGAAGTGGAAATTTCTAGTTTCTTACACAACTCAGTTGTGTCGTGTGATGTTTTTCTGGAAGCTGTCTTGTGAGAGGGCATGGGATGTTTTGCTGTAAACAGGCACTTGAGAGGGCAAGTGATGGTCAGAAAGAATATAAATGGAACCCCACAAACAGTAAGAGGATGCACCCACATTGCTAAGCTTTAATGGTCTTCACTGGTCTTTGTTGGTCTTGTGGTATTCTGGCTGATTCTGTCCATGTCTGCTGACTTGTGCCGATTCAGCAGAGCCTTGCAGTTTCTGTTGGATTAAGCTGCCACTACTGATTCATGTTTGGTGTTTGCTATTGAACTGGACTGCTGGTATCCTGACAATGAAGAGTAGAATCACCCTATGGAACTGCTTCTAAACATGTCTACAACACACTTTTCCTATTTCCTATTAACCTCCCCCCCCCCACCTCTGATCAGTTAGAAGGGGGTTAAAGCACTTAAGAACTTTAAATAAAGTAGGTTTTGAAAAAAAACAAAACAGAACAAAACAAAACCAAAGCCTACAGCTCCCTGCTGTCCTCATATCAGCAAACAGAGAAATTCTGTCTAATGATGTCTAGTCTCTGTTTGAGGTCGTCCTGGAGTATGGTCTTTCAGTACTGGACCCATGATTTTTCTGCTCCTCATGGTCACAGCAGAATCCTTACAAGGACTCCATGTGGTGTGACATTCCATATCATTCTGAGTCCACCCATTCCTCTTTTCCTACCTTCTTTTCTTCAGTCCACGGACCTTCTTACTGCCATTAGAACTCTGAGAACACCCTGTATCAGGGCCTTACCACTCACTATTTGTACTGCCTGGACCAATTTCCCTCTGGATAACCATATGCACCCCTATAGCTTCTTGTGGCTCTCCACTCAGATCTCATCTTTGGACTGGGAATGTAACTCAGAGGGAGAGCATTTGTTGAGATTTTCAAGGCCCTGGGTTCAATCCCCAGCATCACAAAACAAAACAAAACAAACACCAAAAACCAAAAAACAAACAAATAACCAACCCCAAAAAACAATACACCCCCTAAAACAACCCAAAAACCAAAAACCAAGCCAAGCCAAATGGGTTGTTGTTTCAGCAAGGCCTTCGTTGATGATTCTGTTGAAACTGTCGTGCTCCCTAAAGTCATGTTGTATCCTTCCCTATTACTGTCATCTGAAAGACACTGCACACGCTCACTGTCAATCTCTGTCAGCAACCCTAACTGGGGTTAGGTGCCGTAAGAGTGGCACTTGGTCTGTTTAGTTTGGTGTTGCGATCTCAGTGCATAGCATAGACCTGCTACAGAGGATGATCGTTGAATGGATATAGAAAAGAAATACAAGCAGAACTCGGGTGATATGCACTACAGATAAAAGTTAAGCCAAGTTAAAAAACAAACAAAAACAAACAAGTGCAGATCATTGGGTAGAGCTGCCTTTGTTGGCTAGCATCTCAGAGAAAGGGGCATTTTAGCAAATATTTCACAAAAGTACTAATACAAATTTCCTCAATTTTTATGTCCTGCCTTATGTTCTTTGGTTAATTGAAAACCATGCTCTTTCCCATGTGCTTGTGTAGAAACCTACTCCAAGTACACAGAATGCCCAGTTCTCAGACGTCCAGACATCATCTGGACTAAGGTCAACAGAGTAGAGACAGAGGGGAGGGATTTGTTTGGCTGCTGTCTGAACCACACTGACACTGCTTGCTTGGCAAGTACCACAACCCTTCCTAGTGGGCAAGGAACCCCCAACATTAAGGTTTCTCCAAGGCTGCCTGGGCCTTCACTGTCAAGGCTGGAGCCACGAGAAGATAGGTTGAAAATGAAGGTCCTAGGGGATGGGTGAAAATGAGGGACCATTTCTATGAGGACCACTCTCTGGGGTTCTGTGGATTTCTTCCCTGCCATTCTGGAACTCATTCTTGCTTTTGGTTTGGTCAAGATTAAGAGCAAAACAAGCAAACTCCCTTCTCACAACAAGAACCATTTAGAAGATGGTATTCAGAGCTTAGAAGAAAAATTCTACTGCTTCAATTTTCTTAGTGTCTTCAAGTATCAGGCTTCCTTATCAAACTTGGCTGGGGAATGATTCCCAGAGGCCACGTGCCCAGATGGAAGCCCACAATGTCAGAAAATGTTGTTAAATTGATCCAGAAAGCAAGCTTCATGTCTCTGGGGCGAGCAGTCCATCTCTTGGCAAACTTCACTCGTGTCGCTTTGCCTTCCCAACATTTGTGAGATGTATTTGGCAAATACAAGTGATGAGCAATGTGTGTGAAACTTTCTCATAGTTTCCAAATGTTTCAGCAACAGAGTAACTTTTGCTTTGGATGAGAAGCTCAGCCACAGATTTGCTTTTGGCATTTTCCTTTGGCTGTTTGGGAATTATATTAGCATTCCATTCTATCACAGTTTTATAAGAATATTATTTCTGGATACAAAGTGTTTTTATTTGAAGAATTATTAATTGTATTGACACATTTGAATGTAAACTTTTAAAAGTACATATTTCTATCACATTATTTTTTTGTGTGAATTATGAAGCTAAGCTCTTTCAAACTGGTATCCAGAGACCTCTAGGCAAATCAATAACGCTGGAATTTTCTTCTATTTTATTATATAATTTTTAGAAAGTTATATTTCTAATGGTTCTACAAAATACCAGGACTACTTCAAGTAGTGAGTAGTTTTGTTTGTTTGTTTGTTTGAATATTATTTGAATTTATTCAAAGTTCCCTATGTCAGATGAGCAAATCTTGGCTAATGTTCACAGTAGAGATGGAACAAAATTTCTTGCATCTTGTTTATATTTATAATATTAAAACTAGCCGGTCAGTGGTGGCGCATGCCTTTAATCCCAGCACTCGGGAGGCAGAGGCAGGCGGATTTCTGAGTTCGAGGCCAGCCTTGTCTATAGAGTGAGTTCCAGGACAGCCAGAGCTACACAGAGAAACCCTGTCTCGAAAAACCAAAATAAATAAATAAATAAATAAATAAATAAAAATAATATTAAAACTAATGGATCAAAGTCATGACAAGTTATAAGAGTAGCTAATAACCAAGCTTGGTTATAACCAAGCTTATAACCTTTAGAGAAACACTTGTGGAAAATTAAATGGCTTTTGTTTACTAAGGCCAGCACTGAAGCTCACATGTCAGAACATGGTAATAACAACAACCATTTACTAAGCTTTTACTCCAGAACAGGCATGATGTTAAGTGATTTACATGGATTATTCACCCCTCCATATATCTGTTAATTGGATTATCTCTCAATCCCTATTTTGCACAAAGTGAGTGTCTGAACTGGCCCGGGGCCTAGACTTGTATCCCTATTATTCATGAAGCTGGAGAAGTTGGATGGAAGGTTTACATAGCTTCTGAAACATAGCAAGCCATATTTCTAAATGAAAAATTTAAAAAAATCTGGGGATGGATTTAACTCAGTGGAGAGGTTCTAAGATCAAGTCCAAGTGCTGAAGAAAGAAGGAAGGAAGAAAAGGAGGGAGGAGCAACTGGAGGGAGACAGAAGGAGAGGGAGGGACAGAGGGAGAGGGAGGAAGGGAAGAGAGAGAGAGGAGAGGAAGAGGGAGAGATCGTAGAAATGGCAAATCCCAACAAGAATAAAAGTTGGCAAGAGAGGGAGCTTAAGTTCACCCTACAATATCAACCAGAACACTAAGCAGAAACACGGCCTTTTTTTTTTTTTTTAGAATAAAGTGAATTTACTCACACTCCTGCCTGTGTGTAGATGGAACATCCTACCTCCAGGACTTTCAAATTTCCACTGGCCTTTTCAAATCTCAGTGCTTAGCTGTTCTACTGAGTGGTCAACATTTTACCATCTTGATCCAATGTAACTGGTATTTACAATTCAGATTATGCTTAATGAAAACAAAGAACCCTCTGGAAGCAGCAGAGAAGTCCTATCCTACAGAAAACTGGCTGATGATGTTCAAGGCTTCAGTTCTGGAAAGCTCAGTCAGTGAAGTCTGCCAAAAAAAGTTGATTAAGACGAAGTCCACGCAGGAGGAGGAACCTGTGTATAACCAGAGGAGGGAAACTAGGGGTCAGCAGATGGAGTGCACCTTATTCTGATAGTACAAGTCCTTCTTGCACAGCATGATGATCTTCAGACTATAGCTGCTCCGTATATTCTTGTTGAACAAGTAGACCAGAGAAAAACCAACTGAAAAAAGAATCCTTTCAAATCTCACGGGAGGCAGACTGCTCCACTTGGCACACTCTTGTCATGGAATAAACACACCTACTGTTTGCTTCTGATTGTTAGGCAGGAAGCGGGGGAAACTTCTAAGGATGTTGAGAGTGACTTTGTTGACCTGAAGTTTCTGAAAAAGGAGGGCTTGTTGTGGAAAATCTGCAAGCGAGGAGAAGGGATGCTATTCTCATTACTCTTATGACTGGGTAAGCAGATGTATTTCTTTGAAGTAGTGGATGGTTTTGAGGGCTAGGGAAGCCCAGATGTGCTGCTGACAGTGTTGCATTAGGTACAGTCATTCCAAAAAATACCAATTAAGGAAGAGTTAGGATCAGAGTATCCCCAAAGGGCAAGGTTAATGCTGTAAATGGAATTGATACACTAGTCATGCTGTTCTCAATGGCTTTCCCAATAAAATGATTATAGTATATTTTTAATGTGCAAAACACCAGAAGAGCTGCAGAACAAAGCTTCCTTCACACCCCCTTCCTTTGCTTTATCAATGAAAACAAATCCACATCTGCTATGGGAAGCAGACAGGAGTGAAATCTTATCGGACAATTTCAGGAAAGGACAGACCTTGTCAGCTAGCTGGTTTGATCTGGATGGATGTCTGCTTTCTCTTCCTGTGATTTTGCACTGCATATATCTTTGTTTTGCTAATGTGATGATTCTTGCGTGAGCACACATCTGTTTTGCTTTCCATACATAGCATTAATGGCCAGCAGTTAATATCTGTGGCTTTTGAGGCGGACTCAGAGTTTCACAATAGCAAAGATTAGCTATTTTTTATGATTCAGTGGGTCAGTCTGGGTTATCTTAGCTGACCTCTGTTGAGTTTAACTCATGAATCTGGGTTCAGTGAGACTTGCAATGTGGACTGGCTTGCTAGAGCTAGGGTAACTAAAGGGGCAGACTACACAGGGCTCAGATATGAATGAGGCTCTGAGATCACCAGCTATTCAGCCAAGATAGAACACTGGAAGGCAATATATGGCTGCTGTCTTAAGCCATTGCATTTTGGGATGATATATATATATATATATATATATATATATATATATATGCTATAATTAAATATAATCACATATCACACACACATATATGAGGAAAACTTGAGTGAATACAATGGGTTGAATGATTTGGGAACTTGGTTTGCAAGAGAGAACTTCTCTAGTCCTCAAAACCATCTACTTCTGCTTTAAGGAAATAAACTCTTCTTACCCAGATACAATAATTATGGCAATAACTACAGAAAACTCCTCCAAAGACAAGGCCACACAACAAACTCAAAGTTCCAGGAAATCTGCTGCCCACAAGAATACCCAGAGGTCCCCACCATGCAATGACATTTCTCCTACTCCACAGTTCTGAAAAACAGCATATCCAGACTTCCCCATTCTATCCCAAACTACATCCTGCCCTTACATTTCCCTAACCTTGGCTCCAAGTCCTCCCCCCATGCTCAGACCCCATACTGTGTACTCTCCTGCATACCTCATCAAGCACTCCTAGGTCTTGATGTCTCTGTCAGACTAATAAATTCTACTCTCTTTTTTTTTTAATTTTCATATTAAATTCTACTCTTGCTGTTGAGGTCTCTCTGGGTTTCCATTCTTTCAATTCTCTGTGAGCTTCACTCTTACAGTAACCTTATGTCTCTTTTGCTTGTAGATTTTCCCTCATTAAGCTCTTTTTTTTCCTTCTGAAACCAAGGACTGCCAAGGTGATTTTAAACATGATTAGAAGAAACAGGGTGGGCATAGGAAAAATGTGAACTTGAACATAATTCTGAGTGGCCTCAGTCAACAGTGGCCTTAGAAAATGTGGTACCTTGAAGAAAACAGGGGTTCCTTCTTGGAGGTAATGGGTCTGAGTGACAGGATTGGAGTGGCCCCTGGGGAGAAAATGAACTTAGGGTTGGGAGGTTTCTTCTTTTCAGAGGTGGTTGTTAGGGGTGGATTTGGCTATAAAGTAGGAGAATAGGGAAAGAATGCTTTGGGTGGTACAACCCAGCATCCTATAGTGATACTGTTGTGAGATTCTACTCCTGGGGAGATGTGAATAACCATCCCCTCACTCCAGATAGAGAATCAACAACAGATCAAAGAAAAGACACCACTGAAGTACAACTTGGCGAACCAAATTAGAGGGGGTATGGGTGAGAACTTGTGGGGCAGACATGACAGCCGTGTCACTGGAAATCTGGAGCATACTGTACAATCTTCAGATAGCTTGACAGGTTAGAGATGGGCTCTTTCAGGCATCTCAGATGGTCTGAGCAGCCTGGCTGGTCTCTGCTTCTTCCAGGCAGCTGACTCCTCTAAGAGGTCCCTCAATAGTCCTTACTGCTTGTGTATGCCTTGAGAAGTCAGGGTCTAGTAACTCTACTCAGTTTCAGGGACTTCCTTTGAGTTGTTTATTACCAAGCTTAAAGAGTTTCTCGAATTTCCTTGCAGAGCTTCTATCCAAGATGGACATTTTATTTTAGGGGAAATTGTTACATAGCAACAACTCTAGAGGGTTTTTATGTAGTAAAAGAAAACTGACATAGCAGAAAAATCCAACACGAACAACCCAAATCTCTGTTTCCTAGAGGAAAGGTGCAAAACTCAAAATGTATGTGATAAGTTTTGGGTCAGTGAAGCAGATGGGTAGAGGAACATGGCAAGGACATGTATAGGTGACTGCTGGGAAGATGGGAAGATGGGTACATATTACATGGTAGTAAAAACAATTGGCAAAAATGCTACTCATGGTACCTTGGACCATAGGAAGGTACATGCGCTGTTAAGTGTTTGTCAGTTTGACATAGCTAGAATCATCTGGGAAGAGGAAGCTCAGTTGAGAAAATGCCTCCACCAAATTGACTGTATGGAAGACTGAGAGACATTTTCTTGGTTAATCATTGGTATGGGAGGGCCAAGCACAGAATGTACAGTGCCATCTCTAGGGAGGTTACCCTGGGAATGAAAAAAGCAGGCTGAGCAAGCCACGGAGAGCAAGCCATTAAGCAGCATTCCTCTATGGTCTCTGCCTCAGTTCCTGCTGTGATGTCATATTCTGACTTCCTGTCCTGTTTGAGTTAAGGTTTTACTGCTGTGAACAGACACTGTGACCAAAGCAACTCTTATAAGGCCAATATTTAATGGGAGTTGGCTTCCAGGTTTAGAGGTTCAGTCCATTATCATCAAGGCAGGAAGCATGGCATCATCCAGGTAAGCATGGTGCAGGCAGAGCTGAGAGTTCTACATCTTCATCTGAAGGCTGATAGTGGAAGACTGTCTTCCAGGCAGCTAGAATGAGGGTCTTAAAGCCCACGCCCACAGACACACCTACTCCAACATGGCCACATGTCCAAATAGTGCCATTCCCTGGGCCAAGCATATTCAAACCATGACACTTCCCAATGGACTGTAAGCTAAAACAGGCTTCTCTCTCCCCATGTTGTTTTTTGGTCATGGTGTTTTATCACAGCAATAGAGGGCAAATTAGGAGAATGTACCTAATGAAATTCAGACCTAGAGGCTAAAGAGATAGATCAGTTACTAAAGTGCTTGCTGATCAAGCATGAGAGTTTGACTCTAAAACACTTGCATAAAAATCTGACTATGCCCACAGTTTCAGTGCTGGCAAGGCAGAGGCAGAGGAGTCTCTGGGGCTTTATGGGACAAGCCAATCAGTGAGCTCCAAGTTCAGTGAGAGACTATTTTAAAAAAAATCATATTGCTATCATTAGCTGCGTTTAGACCTATACAAGATCAAGCATCAAAACCCTGATATAGATGGAGCAGATGATCTCTAGGTCCCACCCTACACTGAGACGCTGTTGACAATGCATGGCTGCTGGGGGAAGGGTGAATTTTTTTTTTCTTTTTAACTGAGGATGTGGCTGCTGTTAGGATTTCCATGCTCCAGTGGATGGCCCCACTCCTATGAGCAGCCCTAACTGGATTTAGTGGGTATAAAGTTGGGAGATGGGTTGAGCGGCATAAGGGACTTGAAGAAGGGTGGATGATGGGAATAGATATAATCATTTTCATTGTATATATGTATGAAATTCTCAAAAATAAAGATTTTTATTTTATTTTATTTATTTATTTTTTTTACAAAGAGGTGGAATTGAGGAAGACACCAAGTTTGTCCCCTGGCCTTTACATGCATGCAGAGGTGAATCTGAACACACACACACACACATACATATGCACACACACACACACACACACACACACACACAGAGGCAGGCACACACGCACTCAAATCTGACTAAGCAGATCAGGCTAAATACTGAGTATCTGAGTATTCCTGAGTGTATACAATAAGCGATTGCAAGACAGAAGAGCCAGGGAAGGAACTTCATTTTGCAAGAGGAATTTTGGAGGAATTAGAGTGCCTGTGACGTGCTGGCTTAGAAAATGAAGCTGTCATCTCAACTCCAGGCAGTCAAAGACTCTGCAAGTGAAAGTAGCCCAATGCCAAAGGTCAAATGAAGGATAGATTGACACCATTCTTGATTTAAATGTCTGAAAGAGTCACAGTAATGTCTATCCGCTATCCCAGGTATATAAAGGGCTTTGAAGCATCTTTAGATATTAAGTTAATAAGCTGAATGTGCTGCTCAAGTAGAAATGCTGAAAGAAATAGCTTTTGTCAAAGGAAGAGGACCATAATCTGATAAACAAAATTCCAACCAAGAGTTTGAGGGGATCATATCACCAAAGGGTCACAAGTTTGTTCTAAAAAATGAAATTGCTCAGTTGTCAAGAGGTTCCTGGCTCTCAGATTTCTATGGTTAAATCAAGTTTCAAGAATTGTAAAAAGTCTGATATTTTATCTTTCCTACAAGTTACTAAGTTCACCTACTGTAATTTCATGGGTTAGAAACACTTGGACCTCTGGGATAGAAATTTAGATCAGTTGTAATATGCTTGCCTGGCATGTACAAGGTCCTGAGTTTGACCATCAAACACTGAAGGAAAAAAAAATCCCCTTGGAAAACAAATCAAAACAACCCATAAACAACTTGTAAATGCAGAAAACTGCATTGCACAGAACTCTGAAGTTTGGAGACCTAATCATTGTAGTAGGTGTATAGTAAGACTACCTGTCCATTGCTCCAAAAGGACAAACTGTTAGCATTCCTTCTAGGTTCTGTCCTGAAGTCACCTGGCAACAGGCAGGTATGCCTGACTCAGTGTAGAAGGGGCTGCTTGCCCTCCTCACTCTCTTACTCTCTTCCCTCTGACCCTTCTCTCCACATTCCCCTCCCCCCTCCATGTGTTCATGGCCAGCCTCTCTGTCTCTCTGTCTCTGTCTCTCTTTCTCTCTCTGCCTTTCTCTGTCTCTATTCCCTCCTCAATTCCCCTCCCCATGCCCTAAATAAACTCTATTCCATATTATATCTGTCAAATGGCTGGGGGAAGGGGGAAGGGGGGAAGGGGGAAGGGATGTCTCAGCATGGGCCTGCAGAGGTACTCTTTTCTACCTCACCATACCACACCTCTGCCAAACATATTCCTGGTTCTTCCTTTTCTTTTCTTTTTTATAAAACACAGCACAAACTATCTCAGGATCTTTGAAAAAGAGTTTGAACAAGAGCGGCCAACTCCTCTATTTTAAGATGTGTACAAATGCAAAACAATCAAGAATTGTCTCCCAACAACAGGCAATTGCAAACATGAGCCACTCTTTTTTTACTTATTATTTTTTAAAATTAAAATCATATAATTTTTCCTTTTCTATTTTCTTCTTTCAATCTCTCCTATGTGCCTCCTTTCCCTTTTGAAAATCGCTACTCTCTTTTTATCGCTACTGTTTCACACACACACACACACACACACACACACACACACACTGTTCAGTGTATAATTTTACTTGAATGTTTGTAGTTTCAAGTGACCATTTGGTATTGGATAACCAATTAGGAGGCTGATCCTGGAGAAGACTCCAACTCTTAGCATTCCTTAGTTGCCTGTAGTTATTGTCCCTCCCTGCCCCCATGGATGGAACTATGTAAGATTTACTCCTTCCATGTTAGAAGTCTATTGGTGTGGTACTTCTTTAAGTCTTCTTTAGGCGGCCATATTATGAATGAAACTTCCCTTTTGTTTCTAGAAGACATATTCTCACAGCAGATTTCCTGTTCCTCTGGCTCTCTTTCCATCCCATCTTCTGCCATGTCCCCTGGGTCTTAGGTGCAGGAATTGTACTGTAGACGTCTCATTTGGGGCTGGACACTCCACAGCCAATTGTTCCCTGCATTTTGACTAGTTGTAGCTTTCCGTTCATCTATTGCAAAGAGAGGTTTCTTTGGTGAGTGCTGAGAGTTGTACTTATCTTTGAGTATAAGGATAAGTATTTAGAATTCAATTAGGAATGAAACATATTTAATAAAATGGCCCCAGGTACTTGGTTAGGTTTGTAGTGCTGGTCACGATTTCTCTCCTGTTGAACAGGTCCTAAGTACAATTAGAGAGCTGTTGGTTACCACCAAGATATGAGTGCCACTACTGTACCCTTAGGGTTATTATGCTATGCTGAAACACAAGACATTCCAATGCAATAGTAAGTATGTGTCAGATAATTCACTCAGAGAGCCAAGAGCCCACAGGGTATGGTCTTAGGTTTTGAAGGACAATGAATAAAGGACTGTAGTGGCTATGCCTGATTGTCAACTTGACTATATCTGGAGTGAACTATAATCCAGAATTAGAAGGCTCACCTGTGATCTAGCTCTTGAGGCTGGAAGACACAAGTTTCTGACCTGGATCTTGGCATGGAGATCTTGAGGCACAGTGGCCATGAAAAGCTTAGGCCCAGGCAAAGTAATACATGCCCTTAATCCCAGGAGACTGAGGCAAGGAGATCTCTGAGTTCAAGGTCAGCCTGGGACAAAGCAAATCCCAGATCTAGTCTGGGCCACACCTTCAGCTTCAGGAGACCTACATAAGAACATTGGAAGAAGGAAGATTTGCTCTTCTTTGCCTGTGCACCTGGTGGGACTGAGCAGCTGCTAGATCCCTGGACTTTCATTCACAGCTGCTGCTGACTGTTGTTGGGGAGTTGGACTACAGACCGTAAATCATCAACAAATTCCCTTACTATATAAAGACTACCCATAAGTTCTGTGACTCTAGGGAACCATGACTAGTACAGGGACTCACTCTCAGGAGGAAACAGAGACCATGTCTCTGCAGCTATTTCCAGGGAACAAAACTAAGTTCTGCCTGGCATGGTGGCTCATATTTGTGATCCCAGCTCTTGGAAGGCTGAGGTAGGAGGATAATTAGGGCTACTCAAAGAGAACCTGCTTTGGAAAACAAAAACTTGTTGCCGACTAATAGATACCCCATGTCTCAAATAGGGGATCCAGATAACACATACTCAGAGTTCCCAGCACTTTGGACTGGTGACTCTTACTCTCTTCTTGAAGGTGAGAATGCCTACCACAGCTATGCTGTCCTTACCTTACTACAGTGGATTGGATGTGTGAAGACAAACAGCTTGTCCTTTAAGCTCATCAGCCTTGAAGTCAAGAGGGCTTACATGTAAGTTTTATTTATGACAGTAGACTCTTGTCATTAGGCAGTATTGGAAAAAATATTCTCAGAGCTGCACAAAGAAACATGAACGAAATGGAAGTAACCTGGCGAGGAGATTTATATTGATAAAAGGGTGTTCCATCACCCAGATGTGGCTAGCAAGCACACACTGGTGAAGGCAGTTCACTTAGTTTCATCCCATTGGTGAAAGCTCATGATCCATGTAAAGGGGAAGAAAGTGCTCGTCAAGTTCAGGGGTTGGGCACTACCCAAGAAAGGGGAGGTTTATGGAATGTTGGCACCACCACCACAGGGAAAAAGAAAGCTTCAAGCTCTCACAATGTGCCCTCGTTGTAATAAATTTTCATCTTTTTCTTAAAATCTAGCCATCATGCAATGGCTTTTAAAATTCTAGTAACAGTAAGGAATTGGGGATTGTTGTGAAGCTAGTCTTCTGATGAGCCTCTAGATGAAGCCCCCAACATGAGGGGGTATTAATTATCTGCCTGTCTCTTTACCTTGGTTTTAAGGTGAGTCTGCCTTCCTAGGGGTAGTTCCTTGGCTGAGTGATTGATAGGTCCAACCCGAAAATCTATTTCTCTACCCAGGCCAGAAACGATTCTCTTGATGAAAAGGCATAACTTGTCTTTATTGCTACTCTCACAATTCCCTTCTTTTAGAGACAACTTAAAAATCACTTACGAACCATTGCCTTTGGCAAGAAAGAGGCTGCCAAGAGGGCCAAGAAATATTCCTGGCTTTCAGTCACAAAGAAAACTGGTTACATTGGTTTACTTTCTCCTTCTCCTTCTCCTTCTCCTTCTCCTTCTCCTTCTCCTTCTCCTTCTCCTTC
>JADRCH010000080.1:657260-680033 GCA_019843965.1 Rhynchomys soricoides | reverse complement strand
CCTTCTCCTTCTCCTTCTCCTTCTCCTTCTCCTTCTCCTTCTCCTTCCTCTTCCTCTTCCTCTTCCTCTTCTTCCTTCTCTTCCTCCTCTTTCTTTTCCTCCTCCTCCTTCTCCTCCATTTCCTTAAATTTCCTAGCCAAATTTTACCTCCTGTTTTCACCATCCTCTCTCCCACATGAGGTAATTCTAATTATAGAATTCGGTTACAACTAGTCTGGATTCTACAGAAATGAGTTGCTGGAGATGGAAATTGTGGTTTCCCTTCTACCAAGTAGGGTTATTTAAAAGACTCCCAAGTGCATAGACCCTTTTGTACAACAGACAGCCAGGGAGAAAAGAGTCTTTATTGCTGCTTGAAAAGAAATGTGAAGGGGAAATAAAGCCAAGGCTATCAGCATTACAAGTTCTAGGCAAGGAACCAAGAGAAATCAGAACAGAGGACATTTTTAAAATGTCCAAATCAAAGTCCATTATGTCTCTTGATTAACATCCATCTAATGGCTCCTTCCTGCTTTTTCTCTGGCCTCCAAGGCTCGTGTTCAAAGTCATGAACCAAAGATCTGCATTCAGGTGCTTTGATAGCTATTAGAATGGCTAGAATCAGTATTAAGTTCCTTCAAGATGGCTTCTAAAGAAGGAAAAAAATTGAGATTTAGCTACCATTAAAGTTTTAGGCTAAAACAACAGCAAGGCTGTCTCTCTTACCTGGAGCTAGGTGCTGCAGTGAGCCAAGGTCTGAAGTCTTATTTCTGGGCAGAATTTTTTTTTTAAGAAAAAAAAAAAAAACCAAAACAACAACAACAACAACAAAAAACACTGGTGAGAAATAGTTGTCAAAATAACATCTCATAAGTATTTAAGTTTAAAATCTGGTGAACTCTGAGGTTGTTGAAGAAATATACCAATTATTTTAGTCCTTAGCTATTGTTTGGTGTTTAGGACCCTGAAGCTAGCTAAAATTAACCATTTTCTTTTTGTACTGTCAAGGCCAGTTGAGAGTCTGGTCCTCAGGTATTAGGCTTGACAAGAGCTTCCAGTTCCTCTAGCCTTCTGTGGTGATTTGAATATGCTTGGCCCATGGGAAGTAGCACTATTAGGAGGTGTGATCGTGTTGGAATAGGTGTGGCCTTGTTGGAGGAAGTGTGTCACTGTGTAGGTGGGCTTTGAGGTCTCCTAGTGCTCAAGTTCCACCCAGTGTGGAAGAGAGTCCCCTCCTGGCTGCCTCTGAGAAGGCAGTGTACTTCTGCCTGCCTTCAAATCAAGATGAACTCTCAGAACCTTCTCCAGCCATGCTTCCCACCTTGATGACAATGGACTGAATCTCTGAACCTGTAAGCCAGCCCCAATTACATGTTGTTCTTTATAAGAGTTGCCTTGGTCATGGTGTCTCTTCACAGCAATGAAACCCAAGCTAAGATATCTTTCTCTTACCAGTTGTTTTTATCTTTGTGAGGATGTCAAAGGCACTGCTTGACCATGGCTTTACTTGGAAGCATTGAGGAAATGTTTCCTCGGTGTTAACTGGATACTGATTAGATTTTATTAGGTAACTTTAGTTACCTAGTAACTCTCTTTGGCCTCCTTGAATAAAAGAACAGTATCTCTCCACAGTTACAGGACATGTCAAAAGGTTTATCAAACATCCAGAAGGTCAGTCACACTAGTCTGGTACTTTTAACTATTATGCAATACGTAGATCAATCTTGGGTAAGAAAACTCAAACACTTTTAAGTAAATTTTAATTATGTATCCACTTTTGTTCTTTAAGCAAGTCCTTGTAATCGGTATGAAGAAAAGACCAATAATTTCATTGACTTAAGCAGAGGTTTGATATTGATTTATTGAACTTTGACCTCACAAGTTTTAATAACATATATATAACTTCTCATCTTTTATATGCCTTGTGCAACATGCTCAGACCTTTATGACTTGCTTAAAATTTACAGCTCTTTTCCCCCCAATAAAAATCCACCCATTGGAATATTCATATGTAAATCATTACTTACTGAAATTATTTCTGTTTTTAGATTTTCTTTTTACATACTGGCTTTCTTTTTAATATCATGAGATATAGGAACATTAACAAATAATCTTGCCATCTGTCATGAGGATTTTTTTCCCCTGGTGGGGGACACTAAGCAATATATGATGGGCCCTCCTTATAAGGTACCAATGACAAATCAAAGGAGTTGGATCTCACTAAGTGTGCCCTGGGGAATTGGTGAGTTTATTGGATTTACTCACGGAGTACAGATGAGGTTCACAGATCCATTTGTAGATGATCCAAATGTAGCTGCCCTGGAAAGTCTTCACCTAGTATGAATGATGACTTTCTTGTAGCTTCATAGGCAGAGTATACCCCCCCCCCCAGTCTTCCCCAGCCTATATGTTCAAGTTCCTCCCCAAGACCATGAGACCACATGTAACTAGAGCAGAACTGCATACAACTGGTTAGAATGAGTAGCTGGATACTCAGGTGAGGGTCCAATGACCCTATTCCCCCTCTTTCTGTAAAGGAGCACCAATAAGCCCAGCTGTGATTTTTTAAGAGCAGACAACGGCTGATCTTATGAAGGTGATAGTTGTTAATAAGGGAAAGCTGAATCCAAACTACATACATAATACACGTCAATATTACCTTTGTAGATATTTTTAAACTATGGGGCTTTGCAAGTTCCCAAGTAAGTCCTATAGAACAGACAAGACAGTAAAACAACATTTTTAATGCTTGGTACAGTCTGGAGAATGATGTGCGGTGGGTTTTGGTTTTAAATTAGTGTGAGTAGCAGACAGAAGCAGTTATACATAGTAAAACACCATCGAATTGATCTTTCAACACTCAGCAGAACTCAGCTAAGGAAGGCCTGTTAACACTATGTGAGCATATGTGATCTCCCCCACCTCTCCGGCCCCGCCCTCCCTGGCCCCTCCCTTCATGGCCCCGCCCTCTCTGCTCCTCTCTGTGCACTGGCATCCCATTACTATTGTTGTTGTTTTAGATTTTTTTTTACCCATCCATTTAGAAAATACAGAACATAGAAAATAATATCTAGAGTCCCCGTGAAAGGGTGGCATCAGCCTGTTCTTATTCCTTAGTCTGTCTGTGTCACTGTAATTGGACCATGAAAACAAAAGCAAGAGTACTCCGGTGGGACAGTCACAAGAGCTTCAAGAAGGACAAGAATATTCTATTTAAGTTATCTAAAAGCAGGCATGGAGACATTGGGTAGAAAGAACAGGCATTAAGACCCAGCAGATGCCTCATCCCCAGAGTCCCGCCTAACATGCTGATCCCTCTTTGTGACCAGTGATTGCAGCTACCAATCTATTCTTTTGGTCCTAGTTAGGATCTGTGCTTTTCCAAGAGTTGACCTTGGACCCCTGTAAACTCATAAATACTTTCCAGGTCTAATCTCACAGTGCTAGCTCCTATTACTAGCTGGCTAGTGATGAAGGCACATGGCTGGGAAGACTCTAAGTCCCCACTATAAACCAGTAAATACATCTTGCAAAACAATGTGTAAAAACTCCCCAAACAAACAAACAAACAAAACAACAATAAAAAACCCCAAACTACCAAGGAGTACTTTGCCATCGTCCATGACATTTCTTACTTGTTCTGTGCAGAGTTGCCTGGTCACCATGATGCTGTCCTTGGTCCTTCATTGCATTGAGGAGAAACTTTCCATCCTGGGATTATTACTGATCCAAGAGAGTTCATTTGTTTTAGACCCTAACAGCCACCATAATGGGCTATGGTGGCTTCCCAAAGGAGAGGAACTGACACTATCCCAGATGGATTTGAAATTTTGGATATGCCTCCAAATAAGATTATGGGTATCACATAAAGAAGGAACAAAGCAAGCAAGAACAAAATGAAAGTAACCTGGCCAGGCATTGTTGTTGTTGTTATCGCTGTTAAAAAGGATGCTCCATAATACAAGTGGACTGTCAAGCGCACAGGGAACAGGGCAGGAGGTCCACTCATTGCTTATTCTAACAGATCCCGTTGTTAGGAGCTGCACGTCAAATCCTGGCTTGACTGGCTCACTCATAATCTGTGTGAAGGAGTAGGGTGTGATAGAGTCAAGTGTTGGGGATGTCCAGGGTTGGGCAAACAGGCATGAACATAGCAGTTTTGTAAAATGGAGAAGGTTTATACCAGCCCCTGGCAAGATCTTTGACAGAAAGGCAAAAAGCAAAACAAAACAGAGAAATATTTCTCACAGTAGGAATTTTATTTTTATTTTGGAAGAAGAGTCCTTTCATATGGAAAGACTGGTTTGTGGATGCGAGGAACCATAGAACCACCATGTGATCTTTCTGCCCCACCTCCACTCTCCTTCAGTGTGACTTTGAGGTCTTTTCATCAGAGGTAAAGCCTGTCTCTCCAGACTCTCATTTAGACCAGTTCTCACCATACCGAATGCTGTGACTCTTTAGTACAGTTCCTCATGTTATGGCGATCCCCAGCCTTAAAGATATTTTGTTGCTCAGTGGCAACTGGCCTGACCCCCCAATACTCCTGGAGACTGATCCACCAACCAAAGAATACACATGGAGGGACCCATGGTGCTGGCCACATGTGTGGCAGAGGAGGGTCTTGTTAGTCATCAGGGGGAGGAGAGGCCCTTGGACCTGAAGGTGTTAGATCCCCCAGTAGAGGAGAATGCCAAGGAGGAAAGATGAAGGTAGGTGGGTGGGTGGGTAGGTGGGAGAATACCCCCATAGTGGCAGGGGGAAGGGGAGGAAATGGGGAGGATCCAAAGGGGAGATCTGGAAAGGGGGAAACATTTGAAATGTAAATAAAGTAGGAAAAAAAATAAAAAAATTAAAAAAAGAAAAGAAAAGAAAAAAGAAGATATTTTGTTGCTACTTCAAAACTGTAATTTTGCTACTCTTAAGAATTGTCATGTAAATATCTGACATGTGACCCCTCAGGTTGAGAACTGATGATCTAGACCAACCAAGCAATTTGATCAGATTATTAGGCATTTGCAAACAGGTTGTAGATGTAGGTGTAATGAGTCTTGCTGTATCTGTATCACTGAGACTATGACTGGGTAAGCTAAGGTAACTTGGGAAGATGAGTTGACTTGTGAAGAGGGACTTAGAGGCCTCAACAAACACTGACCAAGTGCTCAACGTGGTGAGCTCTTCCCTAGCTGACTAGTCCCCAGGCCTTCGTCAGCTGATCATAAACACGTGAGAAAATTTAGCAGAGAAGAAGTTCTTTTAGCTGGCACAGACAAAAGATCTGGCCTGTCTCCACACATGCATCAAAAGTGTCTTGGGGCTAGGTGTAGTTATGACACCTTTAATCCTAGGCAGCGGCAGGCAGATCTCTGAGGTTTCGGCCAGCCAGAGGTACACAGAGAGGCCCCGTCTCAGAACAAACAAACAAACAAAGAACAACAATAAAAACCCAAAACCCCCCAAACAGAAAAAACTATGGCCTGATATGTCATTGCACTGTCAAATCTGAGCACACACACACACACACACACACCACCCAAATCTGAAAATATTTGCTGAATGAATATTTATGATGCTATGATAAATATAAAAATATTATCTCTACTTATGAAGATCTGATACTTGATTCAGTCCACAAATCAGTGGGTTGGTTTATATGCTCTGAAGACTAGCAGGTGTGAAGATAGAATTTCCAAAATATGACAGCATCACAGTGCCAATTAAGCAAAGGAAAAAACAGGAAGAGCCCTAACAGTTACCGTTTCTGCTGGATGCATTCTTACCAGTAAGGATAAAAGAAGCAAGATTAGGCTGGAAAAACAGATTATGGTTGCATATTCATTTTCAGAAATGTTTGGGAGCAGAACATTTCCGATTTGGGGGGTCTCAGAGTATTTGCACACACATGAGATATTTAGGGATGAGACCAGAGTTGAAGCATGAGGTTTATTTATGTAGCAGGATTACTGCACACCTAGCGTTTGGAGAGAGTCTCATACAGTGTTGTCAGTGCACCTGTGTTTTGATTGTAGCTCATCATGTGGGCTCGCAGGTGGACTTTCTACTCATGACACATGTTAGCTACTCAAAAAGCTTCTGATTTTGGAGCATTTTGGATTTCATATTTTTGGATGACAGATGCTCAATCTGTACATTGCAATTAAGTTGTTAGAACAGAACAGAGTTTACCTTATTTTCATGCTCACTGTTTAATAAAAAGCAAAGAAAAACACTGGTGTAGAGAACAATGTATAAATTATTAAGTAAGCTTGATGAGGTCCATTAAGAGAAAGATGGGTTGATTCCTACTTTAAGCAATAGGAAAACAATGACTCAGAATCGGACTGCTACTACATGACAATGTAATCTTGAAAACGACAGGTAAATAGGTTAGAATGCAGTTTCGGTGGTTACATATTCTGGGGTGAAGATAGTGTGGCGGCACCAGGGTAACCATGGGTTAGCTTGGCAGAGACTGGTGACAGAGGGAAAGAAATGGTCTGCTGGGAACGTAGTGTTCCAGGGGGTTCTTCCCTTATAGCATGTAATAATGTATAGGAAGCAGATCAGTAATGAGTGAAGCTGAAGGTTGTCCCTACATGACTTTGTTTTAACCTTCTCATTGTGGTTTATTTAGAATGACAAGTTCTACAATAAACTATTAATAACTATAAAGCTTGAATGCTAATTTCCCAGACCACAGATACATTCGGTACTGTTCACTTTTGTTTCAGAATGAACAATGTCTGCTATATTTTCTGTGTTTTGGGGAAACATAGTAAACCAGTTTTAAAGTTGTAGTGAGCCTTACAGTGTTCTATTGAATACTGGTGACTCTTTTTATCTTCATCCAACAGTGAAGTTACTTTTTTATTTTGTTTCTTTTTTATTGAAAATGGATTTTTTTCTCACACGGTAGACCCTGATTACCGTCTCACCTCTCCCTGCTCTTCCCTGTTCTTCCCACTTCCCCTTCCCTCCTCAGCTATGCCCTCTCTGTCTCCCTTTAGAAAATGAACAGGTTTCTAAGGGAATATGATATAGTATGATATGATATGACATATGATAAGATAAAACAAAAACTAACACATTGGAATTAGATAAAACAAACGGAAGGAAAAGAGCCCAAGAGAAGGCACAAGAAACAGCCACTTGTTCACGCACTTAGGAATCCCATAAAAACTAAACTGGAAGCCAGAATATATATGCAAAGAACCTGTAGGGTAAAAGAGAAAAGAAAAGGATTTAAGTAAAATAAAAATAATAAGATAAACAAACAAACAAACAAACAAATACAAAAAGAAAAAGCCCTGACACAGCCTTATGAGATGGGAACATCCAAAGATGCCGTTGAGTTCACTTTGCCATCTACAGCTGGCCGTGCGTGCGGCCTACCCTTAAGAGTGGCTTGTTTTCTATGAAAACTAAATTTTCCTTTGTAAGGAAAGGGGAGATAGCTGCTGAGTTAGGGATGCAGGCATGTGCCCACTTCTTTCATCTTTAAGCCCACATCTAGGGCAGACCCCTGCAGGCTCTGTGCATGCTGTCTCAGTCTTTGTGAGTTCATATGTGTGCTGATCTTGTTGATTCAGAGGGATGTGTTTTCTTGTATCCTCCTTCTCCTGTGGCTCTTACACTGTTTCTGCCTCTTCTTCCTTGGAGTTCCCTGAGCCCTGGGTGAAAGGGATTTGATAGAGACATCCTGTTTAGGGCTGAGTGCTCTAAGGTCTTTTACTCTCTGCACAATTTCTGGCTGTAAGTCTCTGTGTTTGTTCCATCTGCAGCAGGAGGAAGCTTCTCTGCTGATGGCTGAGCAAGGCACTGATCTATGAGTAGAGCAGAATGTCATTAGGAGTCATTTTATTGCTTTGTTGTTGTTTGTTGTTAGAACATTAGTATGTGGTTTTACCCTAAGTCTCTGGACTATCTAGTTTCAGGTTTTTGGTCACTCAAACAGTGTTGGGTATAGGCTTCATCTCTTGGATTGGGTCTTAAGTCAAATCAGATATTAGTTGTCAAATCAGGTATTGGTTAGTTAGTCCCACAAGCTTTGTACCATTACCCTAACATACCTTGCAAGCATGATGCCATTGTAGATCAAACGGTTTGTTGCTGGTTTGGCGTTTGTATAGAGTGCTTTTCTTTACCAAAGGAGCTAGCACATAGTGGTGAAGACTCTACATGTGCACCAGTAATGCTTCTCCAGTGAGTTGTGTAGGTGTTGTCTTCTGCAATGTGGTCTTACCATCAGTTTGCAGAGAGCAACCTACAGTCTTGGCAATAGCCTGGGTTGTTGGGGATTTCCGTGGGACTCCTTTGGCCAATAACTTAATTAGATGTTACCCAATCCCCATACAGGAAGTTTTATTTGTTGACAAGTGATGGCCAGTTAGGGCTTTCCTCATTATTTGGTGATTTTATTTAGATTGCCTTCATATACATGTATATTTTAGGAAGCTTCTACTCTATTAAGCATTCACACTACCCTTCAAATGGCCCTTAATTTTAGCTGTCTCTCTCCCTGTTCCTTCCCTTCTCCTCCTCTTCCCCCCTCTTCTCCACCAGATCCCCCCATCCTAGTACACCCCTCCATCTGTCCATAACTATCTATTCTATTTCTTTTTCCTATGGAGATTCCCCCACCCCCACCCCCATTCCTTACACTTTACCTAACCTCTGTGGTTCCAGGGAATTCTTCTTGGTTATCATTTAATTAACAGATAATATCCACATATAATCAAATACATGCCATATTTTTCTATCTGGTTCTATCTGATTACCTCACTGAGGATGATTTTTTTTTTCTAGTTCCATCTGTGAATTTCATGATCTAATTTTTTAAATGACTAATTTAATTCTCCATTGTGTCAATGTACCACATCTCCTTTATCCATTCTTTGTTTGAGGGACATCTAGGTTATTGTACATGGCATCTTTAACAAACTAAATGATAGAAATTCACCACAAAATTACACAAGTAAATATCTACTGATATCTATTTGCTATTCCCTCCTTCTGCTACAGACTTGCCCAGAACCTAGTGGACCAGTCCCTGGTCTATAACACCATCCCTGGTCATTTTATCTCTCAGGGCTTTAGCACCTAAACAGTGTGCCCTTTATTTTTAAACTGGTAAACAAAAATGTGAAATAAGCAACAAGGGGAACGTTCTCTTTGTAAGTCAGGCTGTGACTCAGTCCCCTTTATTCCCTACCGTACAACCCTGTTCTATTGACCACCTGTGACCCTGGTCAGCAGTCCTGGCAGAGGTTGCAAACCACCACCTGGCACAGAGGGGCAGTTATCTCCGTGAATATCCTGGATGTGAGTCTGTTGTGACTGTGATTTTGCTATATTTAACGTGCATGCTGAACAAGTAGATGTTTTCTTTCTCCTTTCAGGCAGCTGGTTTCATGTACCACCAAGCCTCCAGCACTGCTCTGTTTCAGGTATCACCTACTTTGCTTACAGGACATTAGGACTCCAAGAACAAGAAATGCTTTGTATTGTCCTCAGGAGAAGCCAGTTACTACAAGGATGCCTACCTCTGATGTATCATCTGTCAATCAAATTCCAAGGAGGTGAGAGAAGGCTTTGGGAACTGAGAATCTGTTACAGGTGAAAGACTTCAGCATATTCCCGAATGGAAAAACAATGGGTAATACAGAGTTCAGAGGCAGCTGCTTTAGCAACAGATGCATCAGTATGTCTGCAGTAAAGAGGGTAAAGCGTAGGCAGGTGGCTCAATGTTGAGACATGGGACTGTGGATGTAGGTAGACTGGTCATGGGCTCAGTGCATCCTCATAGAGGGGCATGAAGCCTATTTTTCTTCTGAGTAGCTTTGGAAAGATTCTAAGTGAAGGGGCATTTGTTCCAGAAAGATCCTTTCGGGTATAGTATGATAAACGCTTGCATGTGTTTAAGGACAGGGAAAGAATTGGGGGAGAGGAGAAGACAGAGAACAGTCAAAACTTCAAAACACAAATCAAAATCTGGGAAGCCGAAGCTAGATAAGCCACGGGGCTGGAGAGGAGTGTGTATGTGACTTAGAATCTGATGAGAGAAGGCAGGGTCAAGGCTGTCTTCCACGTTGCTCTTGTACAGCAGAGAAGAGCTTCCTGGTGGAAGAGGGAGTTTCCTCTGGTTATGTTGACTTTGAGGTGCCTCTGTAGAAGAGCATGGCCCTTTGCGGGGTGGAGTTTGGGTACACTATTTGAAATGGAAACCAGGAGGTAAGAAGATGAAATGGGGGGGTAAATGTGTGAGGAGGGGGTATACGATCACCTCAGGACAATCTCCAGGCACACGGAGATATGAGGCCAGGTGACGTGATCAAAGCACAACTTTGCTAAAATAGCAACAGAACATTAACTCCTTGGCTACTAATATAACTCAGGACAAAGGGATTTATTAAAAGAATATATAACACTTTAATGAGAACCATTAAGGGAGCCACACCATACTATTTATCTGAAAGACTAAAAATAGTGGGGAAGACTCCCCAGATGAGTGTATCAATTTACTGCAATGCCTATTAAGATCACAGCAAGATACTTTATGGAAATTTAGAAAGTGATCGTGAAACTCATTTGGAAATAATGTGTGGCCAAGGAATCACATACAGATCAATATACAAATCTATTTCTACAACACTAGATCATACAAAGTGCCTTCATAATCATATCATCTAATGCTTACAGTGACTCTCTTATAAGGCACATTTAATCAGTATTCTGCTTTATGATGACATAGGCCCCACTCATATAATGGCTCATATACCCAGGCAGTTATGTTATGTTATTGTCCCAGGGCTCATCTTTTCTATTTCTCTCCCCTAGATGTTTTCAATTTGAATGACAGCATTACTATTAATGATTGCTCTAAAACAGTATGGGATGGTTAATGCACATCCACGGAGTACTTCCTGTCTCTGCATTGGTCTGTGCACATGTGTAGTGAGCAGAGTTCTTGCTTTAGGATTTCAAATATGGTCTCTTTTCTCCTTCACCCTGAGTGGTTGCATCTCTCCACATGCACCAAGCAGGAGGAGATGTTCTTGAGAGAGCCTTCACCTAGACTTGTAATAGCTACGTCTTTCCCTTTCAGGTAATGTTATTGCTACAACCTCCTAGTTCCAGCTCAGGGTACCCTGGTACCTGATTGTGAAGTACATGGTGTCTTCTGGAGTAGGAACTTCTGTCTCTGTGGCTCAACAAAGGGCAATAGCAATAGGCTGTGTGTTTTGGAAGTCTATCAGACAGCCCTGGACAACAACTCAAAAGAGATTCTCATGTCTGGCATCCGTGTTTTTGTTAGGTCGTCTTGGCTCTTGGAATAAAGTCAGGTGGATGGAAGGGACTAGGTTTGTACACAGGATGTGCTTCCTGGCTCAAGCCTGGAGTATGGGAATAGATCTGTCTGTGTGGAAAGATTGGACATGGGGGAAAACCTATGGGTTGGGAGGTAGGTGGGGACTATCCTGGACCAAGTCTGAAGCTCATTTGTGGTGTTGGTAAGGAAGGCCATTCTAGGTCAAGGCACTGTATGTGGACTCCAGGCTAGACCCAGCATGTTGGGGAGAAGGTATCTGGAGATGTCAGAAAGATTCCCCAGGCAAGACCCTGGAGGAACCTGTGAGAAGTCTGGGTGGGTGGTGTGGTTGGAAGTATAGCAAAGGCAACCTGTGGATGGTGGCAGGTAGGTTGGGTTGGAGGTTGGTGGCAGTGCAGGTCAGATTAGGCTAGGGAGACGTAGGACCAGGGCTAAATTTTGCTGGTTGTGGAGAAAGTATGGATAGGGAGGTCAGGGAGATTCCCCAGGCTAGACCCTGGAGGAGGACTTGAGAAGCCTGGGTTTTCCTTTATTCTTGATTACATGCTTTTTAAAAACTCTGCTTAGTTACCGACTTTTCTCTCTAGAGATGAAGTCATCATTATATCCCACACAAGCCTGCTTTAAATGGAAATTTCAACCTTCTTTCATCAAACATGGGTTGATGCTTCATTCTCCCTTAGAACTGCTACCCTTTGAGAGGGCCAGGAAACAGCTCAGGTTACGTGGGATTGAGATGCCATGGCTAGATATTCTAGACCACAGTCCCTGAGAAGGTCTCAGCTGGCAACCAGGCTCACGCGATTGACAAATCCTCTGATGATGACAATTCCCATTTCTAATCACCCTAATTGCAGCTGAGGACCACCTGCATCAGCTACCTTGCTAAGACCCACCCATGCTGAAGAAGTCCAAGCGAAAGAAATGCTTTCGCTATTTTAATTTTTTTTTATGCTATTTGTTACTGACTCATGGGAACTAGAACAACATGGATCCATTATTGATAAGAAACTTCATAGACAGTTCAACAGTGTTCATTTCATATCTTGTCACAGGACACTTAGGCAGAAATAAGAGCAATCTATGTAGGTGACTTTTGGACATAGCTCAGCTCTGATCTTTGCACCCTTGCAGGTAGACAGAATGCTGTCCCGTTTCTTAATTCTGAAACCAAATCATCTTGTTCACCAAGTACCTACACCTAAGCTTTGACTGGCCTGCAAGAGCAACAGTCTGTTAAATTATCAACATCTGCATTTCTAACCATCTATGTAGTTACAACTGCTATGTCCCATGTACTTTGTGGGAAATGTATGCATAATAATTCTAGCCAGCACGTTAACTTTGTAACAATGGGAGTCTTTAGCCCTATTTAAGAAATAGGAAATAAGGCTCAGAGAAGGTGGTGTGTCACTCAAGGTTACACAAGCAGGAGTATGATGTGACTCCTAGAGCCACACTGAGTCTTTTTTTGATCACAGTCACCTGAATGGTATCGTGAACTTCTTCACAGACACCCTTGATGGCATACCTTCCTGCTTTGTTGACTGCCTTACCTGTCTGTCACTCACCCTGTCACGATTGCTAGACCTTCCTCTGGGTCTCTCCTTGTCCAGGTGCTGCAGGTTCCCAGTGCACCAGCTCTGATCTATCTTCAGTTAAGCAGGACTTGACACAAAGTCATGCCTCTGTAGGAGAATGAGCCTGGGCTCATTCACCCACCTTCCAAGAGCATGCAGACTAGAAAGGTAAGCGAGCAGCAGGGGCCACAAACCATTGCAAAATCTGAAAGCAAAGTGCATAGGTTATCTGATATAAGGGTCAAATAGACTTCCTTCTATCAGACACATGTGTACTGTGGAAATAAATGAATACATCTGAATATGATGATAACAAAAACAAGAGCAAAACCAATATTAAATGGAAAGCAGTAGAGAGTTCTGTTCAAAAAGATCAGCAGACCAAGGGCAGTAGACTGGTCTATTCAAGGTGCTGAAAGAAAAGGGCTGTCCACCATGGATTCTCCATCAAACAAAATTGTACTTCAAAAAATAAAAATGAAATAAAGACATTCCCAGAGAATCAGAAAATAAGAGTGTTGTCGCCGGGTGGTGGTGGCGCATGCCTTTATCCCAGCACTCAGAGGCAGAGGCAGGGGGATTTCTGAGTTTGAGGCCAGCCTGGTCTACAGAGTGAGTTCCAGGACAGCCAGGGCTACACAGAGAAACCCTGTCTTGAAAGAGAGAGAGAGAGAGAGAGAGAGAGAGAGAGAGAGAGAGAGAGTTGTCTTAGACAAGAATGTACAGAAGTGGGGTAGTTACTTCAACTGTGATGCCTCAGCAGATGGTAACTCATCTACAGGAAGAAATGAAAGTGAGCAAATTAGAAAATAGGTTTATATATTTTCATTTTGACCCTTTAATTTTTCAAAAAGCGAATTAATGACACTGTGTTATTGGATGTATAGTGTAGGAGATATAATGTCTAACATGGTGTATTATATATGTTACACGAAATCTTACCTTCTCTATGATCATCTAAGATATTGTAAACATGGTTTACAGTGCAGGATTCATATAGTCATAATAACATCAACATTGGGGGTGGAGCTACATTGAATTGAGCTGCTGTATTCTTCTGAAGCGAAACCTGAAGTCAATATGATAAAGTAAATATTCACATCGTGATCCCTAGAGAAACCTGTGAGACAATAACTTTAAATATATAACTAAAAATCAACAGAAGGATTAAAATTAAACCCTAAGACATGTTTGTTTATTTAATACAAAGAGACACAGTGTAAGGAACAGAAGAATGGCAAAACCTGAGGCATGGGAGCAATTGCTTCAGTAAGAGAGTTAAGTGTGAATTGAACAAGAACTCATTTTTAGAAAGAAGGAAACCAGCACTGAGTTAACAGGCTTTCATTTGCAGATACTCTTCCATTGCCAAGAATAAGGTTATTGAGAATTCTTACTACTACAAACATCAGTACAGTGAATATTAATATACATAATTATTAATTTTTGCTTATAGGAAATCCATAAGGTGATTAGAACGCACCAGAACTTCATACTTCTGTATATGTTGATGGCTCACTCTCCTGATGTATGTGAGCACACTCATGAGCAGGCCTGCCTGCAGTGCCTGGCAGCTGTTTAAATCCATGAGCAGTGATAACCTGAAGTTATTTAACCAGGTGTTTTCTTCATTGGTATTGAGGTAAGCACTTCATACCCCTCCTTCACGAAACCTGGCTAACTCAACCACTGAGCAGAGTACACATGTTCGTTACGTTCAATGGAAATGTGGACAGAAGTGACTAGACCTCAGCATCTGCCATTTTCCCGAATAATAACCACATCAATTCATTAAAGTGACTTCATTTTGAAAACCTTTTGAGAGAGGTGATAGCTAAGAACCAAACTTGAAGAAAGCTGTGCATAAGTGTCCTAGAATGTCCTCCAGGATTCACCTCAGCTCTCAGGTTAGACTCCTTCAGAGCTTCCCACAGCCCCTGCTGCTTCTGTGGGCCCTGAGGCTCTGAATTAGGAGGAGCTGTGAGAGACAGGACAGCCTGAGGTGGAAGGCTTAGTTGAGCTGGAAATAATTGATTAGTCAAGGAAGAACATTAAAAATAACATGACGATAATGCTCCCATTAGCAGGTTTGCTGTTCTACATAGAGCCAGAAATAGATTGAAACTCGGTCAAATAAGGACCTCTGAGTTCCCTCAAGGAAAGCAGCGGGTGAGAGGACTCCCTTCATGCTTAGGAGCTACAGGGTCCTCTCCCTGCAGATCATGAGCACAGGGCCTGCATGCTCCAGGAAGTGCTCAAACCCAGAGTCAGACCTGAGAGAAAGGTGCCAGGGTAGCAGGAGCCTTGCAGTTTAGGCTCTGACCACAGTCTCAGGACTACCTGTGTATCCTCACCGCCCACTGCATTTTTCTCTAACACCTTTACTATAAATTATCAGGAATAAAACTTACCAAAAAATTTAGATTTTGGTGATGAAAATAGTACATTTTTCATTTAAAAAAAATCACATGACATTTTAAATAAACTAATATTGAAAACCACTAGTTACGAGGGCTTTTGATAACCAGTATTGATAGAAAGTTAGAACATTCGGCTTGCCCTGCCCTTGAATGATAGCTAGGTTCATTCCTGCTACTATAACAAATGACCTTCATCTGAATAATTTAGAAACAAGGTCTTCTATCCTTACAGTTCCACACGCTTGGAAGTTCGATGTGAATGTGCTGGCAGATTTGGTGTCAGCTTATACCGTGTGTCTTGCTGCATCTTTACATGATACATGAGAAGCTCTCTGGACTACCTGCTTGCCAGGCCCCTTGAGTGCATGTACTTTGGATATCAAACCCAGGACTGCATGCATGTTATGTAATTGTCTATCACTGAGCTCTATGCTGCCTGAAATCTCTTGTAATGGCATTACTTCCCACTAGAGAGGGCAGAAACCTATCATCACTGCAATTGAGAAGTAAGTTTCATATGCATTTCATATAGACACGGTTGTTCAAATCAGAGCAAATGGCATGTTTTAGTTTGTAGCGTCCTTCAGATGCAGAGGTCCGATATGTCTTTCCACAGGACACAGCAGCTACTTTCTTTCTCACCCAAGCACGGTGTGAGTTAAGATACAGGCATGGGAACCAGGCACCTGAAACTTCAAATGACAACAGCAAGGTCCGATGTATGGCCTGGATGTGCAGCTGAGGGGGCTGGCCCTGGCTTCCCCCTGGTGCAAGTTCAGGCCTTGAGAGTGCCTTCCCTGGGGAAGGTTGCTGTGGGCAGCCAGAAGCACTTTCCCAAGAGGGTTCAGGGTGAGGAGGGATGGAAAGAAGTCAGAGTCTATACCAACAGGGTCTCTCTGCCATCTCTACAAGGTACCTAATCTGGAGACTCTCACTGTAGTGTCACTTGGCAGTAAGGGCTCCTCTGCCATGAACAGTGACAGAAAGGGGTGTGGAGGAGACTGGAGGACCCCAGTGGTGTCTCTGTGCACAGACACAGGAGTGGGGCATGTTCACATAAGCAGCAGGGCTTAGTTTCCTCTTCCTAGTTCTTGCCTGTTTTGTTTATTTTGTTTTGTTCTGTTTTTTGTTTGTTTGTTTTTTCTTCTATTTGCCTCCTATCCCAGTGGATGGCAGTAACTACATGCAAAAATAAATTGGGAAAAATAAATTTGGTTTAGCCTGGACTGGGCCTTGGGGGGGTGTATGGGTCTTGACTTTCCCTGGAGGCTCTATCAGGAAGGCCTGGGATCTGGCCTTGTTCTTGGAATCAAGACAGATCCTTAGGCCCAAGGCTGTTTCCAAGGATGCATATGCTGTCTCTATGACAAAGAACAAAAGGATGTATTCTTTTCTGGCTTTAGTACCAGTTTTGTTTCGTGTGTGTGTGTGTGTGTGTGTGTGTGTGTGTGTGCGCGCGCGTTTGTGTGTGTGCAAAAACGCCCGTGCAGGAACATACTCACCAGGGTGTGGGTAATTTAAAGCTGGCTTCTAGAAAGCTTAGAGGGCAATGTGCCTGCTTTGCTCAGTGTGTTGGAGTTCTTCCTCCCTGTAATCTGACTTTCATCTTCTCACACACAGCTTTTATTTCTTTGTTCTCCCTGTGTCCTTGTAAGGGGCCTTCTGTTCTTCTTAGAACCAAGCCAGATAAAAATATACAAATAAATATAGCACACACCTGGCCACTGAGCCTTTGGCTCCATGTCACGCTCCACTGCTTGGATTTTTGGTTCAGTCAGAGCTGTAAGGGAGGCTCTGTCCTTGCACCGTCTTGGCGCCACTCCCTCTGATCAGGGAGTCTTGTCATCATTGGCTCAGTGCTTCGGCCTGTTTTCCAGCCATTTACTGTCTGACAGCAATGTCATGTGTTCCATGTTTCTGCTGCCTACCTCTCTCTCTGAGTTTGTTCTTCTGTGGTCCAGGGTCTCTGAATCCTTCCAGCTTTAACTTGTATTTATAGACATGTTGCCTAGCCCGCTGCCAGCCTTGTATACTCCATTAGAGCCCAGAGGAGGTAATGTGGCGTGCTGTTTCGGAGCTGTTTAGATGTGGGATGCTGGAATTGTCCATCCATCCCCTTGCATCCTCTCCCTCTTCATAAATGTTTTCATGCATTCCCTCCGCGTCTGCCATCACGGGGATGCTAAATGAGAGCCTGTCGGGAATCACATGCATAGGGTGGAAGCACATAGGCCAGTTGTGTGCTTGCTCCCACACACAAAGGTAGCCCCTTCTTAAAACTCTCCCAGGATAGTCTAGGTTACCTCTTCTCCATCTATTCATCTATTGAACAATTTTATTGGCATTTTGCTTAGCAGTAACCGTGGAGCCAGGGGGATGGCTCCATTAGTAAGGGTGCACAATAGATGAACTAAACCAAATCCATGGCGGGAAACTCAAGCTACGCCCTGGATACTTTGGTGCTTGCTGCTGTATCTTCATACCCTTGTATGTCCCTAAGTCCACAGCCCATTTCATTAGCCACCTCTCTTCCTCCCACCGTGCTCTCTAACTAAGTGCCCTTCAGCTCTAGGCTCTGTCCTTGCTCCGTCTGTTTCACAGGGCAAAGGGCTGGCAGTTTCTGAAAAGGGGCACACCTTATTTACATTTTGGTGGAGAGAGGTCTCGACACACACAGCAGGCAGATGTGCCTGCCTGTCTTGCCACTATGAGTCAAGAGCCTCTGCCAGCGTTTTCAGCTGACAGGGTAGCATGAGAGACAGGGGGAGACCTCCACACATGTCTGCTGATAGTGCCTCCCAGGCAAGATGAACGGAATGAATTCTCTTGTGGCAGCAGAGTAGAATAGAGCTCCAGAAAGTCAATATGAGGTATCCTCACACAGACCCATCTCCCCGCACCCACTTTTTTTAGGGTTCACCTCTTATCATTCTCGTTACTCAGCCTTGTGCTAGATGCTAGCAAAATATAGCAAAATATACTAAATCTTTAGCAGAGGCCAAGGATTTAGTGACAACTGCCTGGCAAAGGCATTTTCCAGGAAGTAGCTGCGATTTTATATGCAATGATTATGAAGCAGGAGAGAGTGGAGGCGGTCTCCTTCAAGTTCACTTGTCAGGGTCACAAATGAGCTTGTGTTAGTGTCAGTGATTTTGCCGGGCATGTGAGCTCTCCGTAGGCCTGTGTGCTGTCGGTTCAGTGACTGTGGACATGCTTTGAATGCCTGATGTGAAAGGAACAGCTGCTTGTGGTACACTCAGGCAAGTCATCACGAAACAAGTCGAGGAGGATGAATCCCATCTCCTCGCTCATCTTCCTTTACAGCCTGATGATTCGAGGAAGACTCCTGCTCTTTCCATGAGGGCTATGCTGCTGGCTGCAGCTGACTCACTGACAAATGAGGACGAGTTAGCTAATCTTCATGATCCATGCTAGAGGAGCCATGGCTGTAACAGTAAGGCTAAGAGATTAGACAAAGACCAGAGTGGTTTCTATAAAGTTACAAATGTAGCTGTAATCAGGGCCCATATTCAGCTGTCGGGCAAGGAGTGGCCCAGGCAGCTGTTGGACTCAATGCCTCTGGACTGGTTATGAAGCAGCCATTTCTCTACGGTTTTAGTAGCCCGTACCTCTATTCCCTAGCACCTCCTGGACCTTTAGCCATTCAACAGTAACAGTCAACCTGGCACCATGGGGCTACTGAGATGGGGTGATGAGCCTGCTTTACTTATTCTTGTCTATAAAGACTATCACCAGGATTTTAAGTATTACTGTACTCACTGGAAGACAATGAGGACTGAAACGTAAATCTTAGAACCCTCACTAATGGTCAGATTTGGAGAGAGACACCCTCCAAATTGGTGGCTAGGCTTTGCATAGCACAGCTTTGTTCAAGGATGAAGAAAATCCAGTAAGAACTTATTCGGGGCTTCAGGATAAAGGCTGACATGATGTGAGTTTCCAGGGTGGGAAGGCCCTGCGTGGTAGATAAACAGTGGAGAGATAGTGGTGACCACCAGAATCTTCTATGGTGACCATCAGTGGACAAAGAAAAGCAAGTGTATCCATGGGCAGCCAGTGTACCCTTCAGTGGGCTCTGAGGGCCCCCACTCCATTACAGTCTTCTCCACTCTCCAGCTACAGGCAGCCTTACCATTCCCAAACATGTGAATCTCTTTTTCTCCAGGGCCTTGCCTGGACCTTTCCCCTAAATGTACCTGACTCCCTCTCTCGCATCTCACCTCTAAGGTGGGATGTGTTCTGGGACCCTTCCTTTACCGCATGCATATTTACTTCTCCTGCCTCCCTTTCCTGCTTTATTTCTGTTCTTAGCCCTTGTCGCCACATGCACGAGACATGATTTGCTCATTTTTGTGTGTGTATCTCCCTATTTTCTTACTAAGGAAACATAAGCTCCATGAAATCAGGGAGGCTTTGGTCTGTTTTGTTCACTGCTGCACTCTTGATACCTTGAAGAGCAAACAGTAAGCCCTTTATGCATGCTTGCTGATTGAAGGATGAACACACAGACTACTTACAGCTACTAAGACTTGGGCATTATGTTATGCACGATACTTTTCTGATAAGTGTGTGTGTGTGTGTGTGTGTGTGTGTGTGTGTGTGTGTGTGTGTGAGAGAGAGATTTGGCAGGTTGATAGTGTAGGGTCGGGTGAGGGGAACTCAGGAAGCCTTCCGGCTCTATCAGGGGCTTCCTCCCCTCCTGCATTTGTAAGCATAACCAGGTGAAGTGTACACAGACATATGTGGTTAGGATTGCTGTATTGGATAGAGCAGCCATTTAGGTAGAAAGCAGAGCTCAGTGTGACTCAGTGTGGCCTTAGTCTGGACTTTAGGATTGCTCATCTTCATGACTCTTTTCATTTTGTCTCGGCCCAGCAGGCCTGGCACCAGCACCATTGAGACATATACCTTGGGTATAGAATGTAAGGGAATGACAGAAAACACAAGAAAGAAGTAATGGAATATTACAAATCAAAAGCCACGTGAAGCCCACGTGGATACAGCAACAGCATTTGAAGGACAGACAGTACTATCGTCACTGGCTTTTCCTTTCACCTCAAGCACAATGCAACTTGCCACGCACTGCTGTTGCTTACTGAGTAAAGTAGCAGCTACATGGCCCAGGCAAGACACGAGGGTGAGAAGGGCCTGTGTGGGATGCTCAAGGAAAATCTAGAAGCAGTTACATTGAATTGTGTGTTGAAAGAGGCACAGTAGGGCTGCATCTTGGCATTGGAGCACCTGAGGGCCAGAGTGTGTGGATGTGAGGAAGAGCCAGTGGAAAAACACTGCGAAAGGATTCATTGGTGCCATTGAGCTCACTCCTAACTCCACTGTAAGGAGCAACAAACAGAAAGGTCACCCCAATTCAACCCACATGGGCTTTTCTTCTTTTTCTGCACTAGCCTATTAAAAATGTTTAAATAATGCTCCTTGGTTACAATATATCACATTTAATAAAAGACTTTGAAAAGTCCCTCTCCACTCCTGTTCAGAGAGCCAGCTCCACACACCAAGATAATCTATGCTCGTGCGTCATCTCACAGCCTTGGCTTTGTTTGGTGTGTTAGACTCCTTGGGGTCTGGTCTATCTTTACCTAAGATTCTCTTCCCCCAGTTTTGTGGAGATCCCATCGTTTTGTCTTCCTCCTATGTCATAGAAGTAGGCCTCCACTGACCACCCTCTTCCCAGGTTCCAGCCCACCACTCCTGCCTGCCTTCCACTCTGCTCGCCTATTTCCTCCTCCTCTAAGGCTTCATTTTCCTTCCCAAGATGTGAGTTGTGCAGGGGCAGGGATTTTCATCTCTCTCGTTCCCTCATCACCAAGAGCATTTGGGATTCATGTTCAAAAGGAGTTATGGGACAAAGAAGGGATGAACTGTGATGGGGAAGGGGAGGGCAGGGTAGAAATCAGAAACTGGTAGGGATAAATGACACAAGGACTTTCCCACAAAGTCACATGAAAACTTCAGTGTAGAAACTTCCTCAGTCTGCATGCTCACATACAGCAGTTAGAATGGATTATTCTAAATGGGGGCAGCAATGTCCTGACTACATGCCAGAGGCAAACAAATAAAAGCATACTTCCAGGAATGGATTACTTTTCTTGGAATTGTTGGCCAGTGAGGAACCACAGACTCCCAAACATTGCAGGCTATTGTCAATGCTCTTAGTGACCCTTCAGAACTTGACAGTGAACACACCATATGGGTGAGTCCAGAACATGGTGAGTCCATGAAGCTGGCACTGCCTTGGAAGCTTCATTCCTACTGACTGGCTTTTGTAGCACTTGAAGGTGCTGTGCACACTAGCGAAGGAGAAAAGCGATCATCAGTCTTCCCTAGCTGTGAATCCTGTGCACCAATGATGACTAACCTGACAAGACGTGGCCACTAGTGCAATAATTGCATGAATGCTGTGGAAATAGCAAATCGCTTTCTGATTCAATTTAAGGCTTGCTCCACAGATGAAATCCATATCTGGGATCATTGCTAGGACAAGAACCCGTGGCTAGAGAAATCATCTATCCTAGGAGAGAATCTATTACTATTATCCTGCTAAATGGGCACAGGACTAAACCAACTCCTAGTAACTTATCATTATACCCATAGATCAAGGTACCTCTTCACTCTCATTAGAGAAGCTTCTATTTACAGTAGAGGATGATCAACATAGAGACCCACAAGTAGCCAAGGTGCAGAGTAATAGACTGCAGACTCTTCACCCCTACATCGAACATAGGTACTGCACTCCTCTCAAAGGTACAGGGGTCATTGCAGAGGAGAGGGGAGAAAGAATGCAAGGGCTGGAGGCAGGGGATGAATAGGAAACTGTCTCTGGACACAGCAGGGCTGCTACACATATGAACTCACAGTAGTTATGATAGAATGCATAAGACCTGTCCATGTCTATACAAGACCAATTCTCATCAGTGAGAGTGGACTTGGGCATGATGTTCTACCCTCACTAAAGGAGCTCTTGGCAGTAGGTAGCTGCGAAGAGAAGGAGAGTCAGTTTTCTCTAAGAGTGTAGCTCCTGGTGAGTTGACTATGAAGACATTTTTGGAGGAAAGTCCTTGAAAGTGAGAAAGAATTGATTTTGAAAATTAAAATATTTTATTCCATTTATCCATTTTGTGTGAATGTGTGTGGGTGCATGCTGCAATATATGTGTGGATGGCAGAGAGCAACTTCTAAAAGTGGGTTCTTGTATTAAGTCCTGTGGATTAAATCTGAGAGATTCAAACTCAGGTTGTCAGGCTTGGCAGCAAGTGGCATTACTCACTGAACTATCTCACTGGCCCAACTTGATATATATTAGTATGTATCTACATGCTGTGTGCCTGTGTGTGTGTGTGTGTGTGTGTGTATGTATGTACATGTATGTGTGTGCAAATGTGTGTGTATGTACAAGTATGTGTGTGCAAGTGCGTGTGTGTACATG
>JADRCH010000080.1:625548-647627 GCA_019843965.1 Rhynchomys soricoides | reverse complement strand
TCTTCTTCTTCTTCTTCTTCTTCTTCTTCTTCTTCTTCTTCTTCTTCCCCTTCCCCTTCCCTTTCCCCTTCTCCTCCTCCTCCTTCTTCTTTTTCCCCCTTCCTCCTCCTTCCCCCTCCTCCTCTCCCTTCTTCCTTCCCCCTCTCCTCCTCCTTCTTTGTTTTTTCTAGACAGGATTTCTATGTGTAACTCTGGCTATCCTGGAACTCACTCTGTAAATCAAACTGGTTTTGAACTCAGAGATCTGTCTGTCTCTAGTTCCAAGATTAAAGGCATGCACCACCACACCCAGCTTGTGGAGGGATTCTAAAGGAACATAAAGGTTCTATTGAGTCTTCATCGAAGCACTGATCAGCACACGTATTTGAAGAAACAACTTGAGAATTAAAGTCCAGAGTAGTTGTGGGAACAGTCCTGTGTCTATAAACCAGATTGAAAAAGCTTGTAGTTCATTGGAGTTTGGGGAAAGTACTCAGAAGGTCTGGCTGCATCCATGAACATTTATTAACTCTAGATTAGACATGGTTCTGTATCCACTTAACAAATCTAAAAACAAGTCTTATCAAGAGCCAAAAAGTTGATACACTTTTCAATGAACTTAATTATATTTCTGAACAAAGCAGAGCAAGAATACCTAAAGAATATAAAAATATCAGATTGCCAGGGAGCTATGGGACAGCACCAAAGCACCAAATGTATGTGTGAGTGGAGTACTGGAGGAGGATTGAGAACAGAAGAGAACTTTTCAATCAATAAATCATGATTGAAAAGTGTTCATACTTGTCAACTGTAAACCTGTAGCTCCAGCCAGTGTTGTGGGAAATATTAAAAAGAAGGCATATATCATGTTCCCGCACTTTGCCCTGGTTCTATCAGCCCTTGTGGGCTGGCCAGCCATGCACTGGTGAGCAATGGCTGACCTGCTTTTATCTCATAGAGCTCTGACTCAGAGCTCCCCAGCTCACTAGGTTCCCACTGGCAGGTCACTACCACACCAGCCCCATGCTTCAATGCCCCCAATGGCCTCTGTGGTGCACATCAGGCAAACTCACACTTTGCCACTGTACCTTTCTCTCTGGAACCCACTTGAGTTGCCGCGTGAAGGAAAACACAACACAAACTCTGCTCAGAAACAATAGTAACTCAATCTCTGGGCGCAACAACTAAAACCTAATCTTGTAAGCCTTATCAAAATCTGATACCTCTGGTGGTGAATCCTGGCAGATCGGCCATGATACCAGGAGACTCTAGTAGCCACAGCTTACCTATCTGCTGTGCCCATTCCAAAAGGACCCTCTCTCTCTCCTCCTTCCCTTTTTCCCTCTCTGACCCAGAAGTCCCTCTTCCTAGCCCAGTGATTGGCTCCTTTATTCATTGGGGGATTGGTTCACAAGAAGTCACATGAGCATGCAACTCACCCCTTGTCTGAAGCCCCTCCCAGGGGAGCAGAATCAGCAGAATACAAACAGCCCCAGGGCCATCCACAACAAGCCAGCAAATGCCAAGCATATAAAATGTGAAAAAATACTAAGGCTCTTTGCATTCTAAATGTTTAGAGCCAGTGATAAAGAAAACGTTAAAAGTGAGCAGAAAAGATGTGTCAGATGCAAAAGAAAACATAATATCAGAATCTTCTCCCTAGAAACAAAGTGGTGGAAAAACATTGCTGAAGAGCTTAAAGACACACCATGTTAAATGAGAAGCCACAGTGATATGAGTAGACAATCAACAAATAACACAGGAGCTTGATTTTGAGAGTACATGAGTAACATTAAAACTAGGATCAATTTTCCCTTCTTTTCCTCTGAAATTTGCAATCAATTAAGAAATAACCTATGAGAAATAGATCAGTAGTAGTTTATTAGAGAAATGGAAACTAGCTTAGATTACCGATTACATTGGGTTAAGAATAACCATGAACCTCTGAGCAGACAATCTACTTGAACAATAATAGAAATACCTCACCTTGGTCCTGCCACAGGGTTGGAGGCAGAAGACTCTGCTTCTCTCTGTCTCTCTCTCTGTCTGTCGTAGTCAGGGTTTCTATTCCTGCACAAACATCATGACCAAGAAGCAAGTTGGGGAGAAAAGGGTTTATTGAGCTTACACTTCCATGTTGCTGTTCATCACCAGAGGAAGTCAGGCCTGGAATGAAAGCAGGTCAGGGATCAGGAGCTGATGCAGAGGCCAGGGATGTTCCTTATTGGCTTGCTTGCTTCTCCTGGCTTGCTCAGCTGGCTTTCTTATAGAGCCCAAGACTACCAGCCCACAGATGGTCCCACTCACAAGGCGCCCTCCCCCCTTGATCACTAATTGAGAAAGTGCCTTACCAATGGATCTCATGGAGGCATTTTCTCAACTGAAACTACTTTCTCTGTGATAACTCCAACATGTGTCAAGTTGACACAAAACCAGCCAGTTCTCTCTCTCTCTCTCTCTCTCTCTCTCTCTCTCTCTCTCCAGGCTGACAGGTCTGAAGTGAATATGAGCCCAGATAGGCTGAGCAAAAGGTTCTCACCTCATTTTCCCGAACTTAGATAAGGTCAGGAGAGATAATTAACTTTTCTGATGGAGAGGTAACTGAACAATGAAAATCTAAAAGTGATTAAATATCCTTTCCCCTAGGGAAAGTGGAATCATGGGGGAGTTATGGTTTCTCCAATAACAATCAGTAAAATTATTTAAAAACACAGCATATAGTAGATTCTAATTTGTAGCCAAGACCTTGGGATGCTCACTTTGGGCTGTTAGAAGCAGACCAAGGGTCAGGGATTTAGGTATAAGCAGTTTATATAGAAGCACTACAGTTAGACCTGAGACTTCCAGAGATGGCAGTGGTTTGGGAACTTGACTGACAGCTGAGGAAGTGACTGGATCTTGAGGGCTCTAACCCCATCAACAAACTAATCTATTGACGGATTCATAAAGTGATGGCATTAGTCATAGGTTAGGAGGGTAGGAGGTGTGTGTGTGTGTGTGTGTGTGTGTGTGTGTGTGTGTGTGTGATTTGAAGAGCTGTATCTTGTCTTTCACTCCTTGTCCTGTTTTCCTCTCCATTATGACTGAGCTTCTCTGCCTCATTATCTGTTCCTTGCCATGATGCCTGGGCTAGCTCAGGCTAGCTCAGACTTACAGCAATGGATCCAGCCCACCCGAGGCTGAGGCCTCTGAAACTATGAGCCAAAAGAAAATTCCCTCCTTTAAGCTTTTATGTCAGGTATTTTGTCACAGTAATGAGAAACTGACACAGGAAATGACATAAGTACTAGAAAGTCACTGTTAAAGTGAGATAGAATCAAAGGAAGGCAATGGCAGAAAGTGCTTTGCTAGCCCTTTTGTAGGTGGAGACAATCCAGCAGCCTGACCTCCCTTAGACATCTCTGGAAGGTTTCAGCAGTTAGAAGCTGGTGAGTCCTGAAGGGATAGGGTGTTAGCATATAGTGGATCTACCAGGCTCCTCCCAGGAACCCAGCAATGGCTCATCTCATCACCTACAGCCATTACCTGCTGCCATCAGGTGTGGGTGGCTTATGAAAGGACTGCTCACCACCCCAGTTCCCCCTCTGTTCCCACATGTGCCTAGCCAGTCTTTTTCCTCTTTTCACTCTTTCTTTCTGTCCTCCTCTGTCCCATCTTCTTGCTTCATGTTGCTCTGTTCCTGTCTGTCTGCCTCTATTCCTTCTCCAGACCTCACTTCTTCCCCTTCTCCCAAATAAACCTTCTTTATACCAGGTGTGTTGCACGGTGTGATTTCTCAGAGGGATACCTTGGCATGGGCCGACCAGGTCCCGCCATCCAGCCATAGTCCCTGTCCCACACCCCCATATGCTCCATTCCCTCATCCCCCACCCCCTCGTCCCCTCCATGCCTGTCCCTTCATCTCCCCTGTTCTCCCCACACCATATTATATAAGATAGGACCCTAATAAGATTGGTTATATTCGAGAAGTTTCATAGCATTTTTGTTGAGTGTGAGAATCTAATGGTAAGCCTTTACCTTCCTGGGCTGGTAGAGTATTTAACTCCATTCATTATTAGTGGTCTCATTTGTGGTAGGTTGGTCAATGGTTCCCAAAGATTCTTGCTCAGCAGATAGGTTGGGGAGTCCTGGCCACCCTTCTGTCATTGTTTCAATCAGAAGGATTGTGTGTGTGTGTGTGCGTGTGCATGTGCACGTGTTCGAGTCTGGAAGCTTAGCTATGTCTGGGAGCTTAAGAGCTAACTAAGGCTTTGTCTTTTTTTGCGTAGCATGCTTTCCCCATCCCCAGATTTACTCAGGACACTGAAAAGCACTTGGCTATGTGTGGTCAATTATTAAAATCTAGAAGGTTTTGACCTTCCCTGCTTCTGAGTTATGGATCTCCCCTGAGAGGTTTTCTAGTAACCCCACCCCCATCATCCTTAATCCTAAACACCACACCTTCTGGTAGTCCAGATTTTCATAAAGGAAAGCCAAAAAAAGAAAAAAAAAATCACTGACTTGAGTCTTAGTCTCCAAGGTCCTCTGAAGGGAAGGCTAACAAAAGGCTGTATGCCTTTTTAGCTTGGAGGCAGGAGAAAAAAATATCAAAAAACTAAAACATAAACTCAACAGGATTCTGCAATGAAATCAGGATGAGCTAAACACTGTAGCTTTGTGTTATATACAGTCTTCATGTTGCTGTCAGTCCCCTCACACTATTGGAATGTCGTCTTTCTGCTAAGCAAACCCCAAACGGGTACAATTACACAGCACCTGGTGTCTAGGCAAAGACCACTATGCTGCCATGTAAATAGAACCTCGTTAAGACTCAAGGTAGTCCCACATAATTAAAAAGTCAGGACTTGAATTAATTAATCCAAAGGTCACTGAAGAGCAAGCTCATTAGCTACAGTACAAGGTTCCTGGTTACAAAATCAATCTCTGTCTTCTAGTATTTTTTGTCTTAAAGCCTTTTAAAAAATAGACACACTATAAAACTAGTCCTTTGAAGATACAATTGTATAAATTTAAATACATATATTGTTGTATAAAAACCGTGTTTTGGAAACAAAACTGTTCTAGCATCCAAAAATTCTTCATGTCAACAGTTGGACACCTGATTGTTGGGAAACCCTGCTAATTAAGGTCCAAGTCTACCATGATAGCTACTCTGAGCTAGGCTCAAAATGGTGGACTCCCTTTACTGGAAGGGCTTCCCCTTCTCAGACCTTGTCTGGAGATCCTGACCACCTTACAACCTGTACGGGGAAGGCTGAGTAGTCCTTGACAAACCTACAAGTTCTTCTTCCCCAGTAAGAACCTGCCCAGCAAGTACCTGGGATTCCTGGAATGTCTCTCCATACAAATGAGGCAGTCACAATATTTTAAAGTCTAGCCAAGGGTTTTCATTTACTCTGAAAACTCCTTCCCATTCTCCAAGGTCCGTATATAGCCCTGATTTGCCCCGAATAAAGTGTATGCATATAAGCACATCCTGAATAAAGGTATGCGTACAAGCTAAGACCGTCTAAAAGAGCTGAACCACTAAGATCCTTGGAGAAGGCCTCTTCTCCCACCCTCCATTGCACTAACTCCCAAATGGACCAGGATTCTGCAGACTCCACTGGTTCTAGACTCTGATTCATCCTTCTAGCCCAGTGTGCAGAGGCATCTGGACACCCTGAGAGAAAAGCTAGATCCCAACATGCATACCACATCTGATCAGTCCCCATCAAACCCTGGTGACCACTGAGACACTGCATCTTTCCATAGCTTCACTTTGTACTGAGTATGGTATAAATGCATCGGAGAGCATCTAGTCATTTGAGATAGTCTCTTAGTCCAGCACACTTGGAGATGCATCTCTACTCTGTGCTCCGATAGATTATTTCTTTCTCATGGCTGAGCAATTCCACATTGTGCGACTCATTTTCCCACTGAAGGATGCTTGAGTTGTTGGCAAGTTTTGGAAATTGGAATAGGCTCACAACAAACATTTGTACAGATGCATTCCCATATCTGTAGGATAAATATCTAGATTTAGGATTGCTGGGCCGTATAGTAAGAGCCTATTCATCCTCAAATAAAACCAGAAACCTGCTCCTGTGTAGCCACTTCTTTTTGTATCGCCAAACCCTGTGTTCTCAGTTTCTTCACATCGTCACTAACACTTGACGATGTCAGGCTGACAAGTGACCCTACTGGGTGCATGGTGACATCTCACATGGTTTCTGTCACTGATGCCACCTCCTGCCTGGCTGCTTATTTTACTTTTGCTTTTCCTTTGGTTTTCAGAAATGCGCATGTACCTTGTGGGTGTTTGCATTTGCTTTGGTGCATGTTTTCTGTGATTTTTGATTTGTGACTCATGAATATTATTAGTTTTAGAACATTCTTAGCCATTGTTCTTTGAAGACTCTCACCTGTCTTGTTCTGTTCTCTTCTTTGAGGAAGTCCAGATCATTTTGTCTCCTCAGAATGTACTCATCCTTCTCTCTTGCCATGTAGTAAGTGTGAGTGAGTAAGTGTGTTTGATTATGTATGTCTGAATGCTTTAAAAACAAAAAGATACTCAAGTGATGTTTTTAATGCGTGAAGATGGCTCTCTCTCTCTCTCTCTCTCTCTCTCTCTCTCTCTCTCGCCAGATATTACAGGTCTAGGCAGGAGGTGGTGAGCTGAGTGAAATCTCTCATCCTCTTGAGGAACCCAGAGTACACCACAAGCTTTGGGTTTCTTCAATGATTCCCTACTTGGAGGCTGTGGTCCCTACTATACTAGAGGATTTCTGCTTTTCCTTCTGTGAGATCAAGGCAGGAACAATATACTAAAACAGGAAAATATATACCTTGCAGGTTAAGGGTTCTGTTTGTAGTTAAGACAGTTAAGAATATCTTCCTAGCTGGGTGGTGGTGGTCCCAAACCTTGGGAAGCAGAGGCAGGCAGATCACTGAGTTCAAGGCCAGTTTGGTCTACAGAGTGAGTTCCAAAACAGCTAAGGCTACACAGAGAAACCTTGTCTTGAAACACACACACACACACACACACACACACACACACACACACACACACACCTAACCAACCAAAACAACAGCAACAACAAAAGTTTCTGTTTGTTTTGTGATGTCCTTTGCAAGTTAAGACTATTAGTAATGAAAAGTACGTTCCCGTTTCTTAGATCTGATATAAACTGCAAAATGGTTTTCAACCTACACTAAACTTGTGACCCCATTCCCGTGATGTATATCCCTACCCTTGTCCCTTCCCTTTTCTTGTATCTTTCTAATAATGGATAATTGCCAACCCTTTAGCTGCTGTGAACATCTTATTTCTCATATTAACGGGACTTCAAGAGGCCAGCAGGAGCTGCTTCAGTTAGACAATCACGGATCTTGTCTCTTCTCATGATTCTCAAGTTGAACTCTCACAAGCTTTTTTTCTGTTTTGCTTTAACCTTTATGTTGATTCTTTTAGACTCTCATGCATGATAAACAGAAAAGACTCTGCTTCGATCTTACCATCCCATTCCTCTCTGTCATTTCTCAGACTCCTCTCATAAGCTCCTCCCAGCATCCTGTCTTCTTCCATGGTCTGCTGATAGGATGTTCGTCTCTGTGTGGGTGTTGGAGGTGACATCCTCAGATGTTCTGATTTAGCTTCAGTCTTTTTTTTTTTTGTTTTTTTTTTGTTTTTTTTTGGTTTTTCTAGACAGGTTTCTCTGTGTAGCTCTGGCTGTCCTGTAGCTTCAGTCTTAAGCAGGCCTTGGAAGCCTGGGTCTTGGAGATGTGGCTTTCACGAGGGCTTCTGCTTTCTGTAGCATTGGTTGTCCTAGAGTATGACCGGGCCTTTCTCAGTGGGTAGAGCTTTAATGAATCCTGCTTCGGTCTCGCTGGTACGGTAGGTCTCTCTGGTACGGTAGGTCTCTCCTGGTAGATTCTCCTAGGTTCTCCCTGGGAAGAGAACTCTTCTGTGTGGAATTCAGGAAGATGGGTCTGATGGAGTTGTAGCAATGTCTCAGCTGTTCTTTGGGCTAAAGCTTCCTAGGCCTCCTCCCCGCCCCCCGTGATTTTCCCAGTAAGTATCTGGCTGTGTTTATAGAGTGAAGCTCAGGGAAGGTCCTGCCCTCATATCTGTGGGAAGCAGGAGTTTCACACTCAACTGAGCCACACCAGCCTTTAACTCTTTAAGACTCTTAATGAAACCGGAGCATTGGATTGGTATTTGGCACCATTTACCAAAGTGGTGCATGTGGCTGTCCCACCCCAGCACATGTGCCTCCCTTTTCTTTGTTTTGGGTAAGATGTTTGTCTGGTGAGTCTAGGTGTCTGAAAGTTCAGGTGATGCAGCTAACCTGTATTTTGTTGCAGTTTTTCTTGTTATATGTGTGGCCACAGTGCCTTCTCCTTTAGAGGGGAACACAAATATGCAAATATGGGGTCTTCTTTGACAGTTTGTTTCTAAGCTGGGATTGCCTGTATTACCTTTTCCTTGTAAGTGCTCATGTTTCTCAGTGCAAAAGAACCTTTAATTAGCTCCATTCCCCCCAGTTATTTTGCAATCTCCACAGTTATGCTTTAGATGTAATTAACTCCCACAAGCCCATGTGTAGGAGGTTGGGTCCTCAAGTAGTAGGACCTGCAGAGGTTGGGCCTGGTGGGCCTGCGAATGCTGCAGGCAGGACTGGGGCAGTTCTTCCCTGGACCCAGGTCAATGTTTAAGAACTTAAACCCGGCTCCTCCTACCCCTCTCCTGCTTCCTGCCTAGCTAAGAATTAATTGATTAAATCAGCAGCTTCCCCTTCCTCCTTTCCTCCTCACAACTTACCTTCTCTCCAAGATCCATTTCTCCTTCAGAAAAGGGCAGACCTCCCAAGGGTATCAACCACACATAGCATACCAAGCTGCGATAACACTAAGCACCTTCTCTCATATTAAGCTGGACAAGGCAACCCAGTATAAAGAAAAGGGTCCTAAAAGCAGACAAAAGAGTCAGAGGTAGCCCCTGCTTCCAATGTCCTACAAGAGCAAGCTACACAATCATACCATACATGCCGAGGGCCTAGGTCAGACCCAGCAGGCTCCCTGATTGTCGGTTCAATCTCTGTGAGAACATATGAGCCCTGGTTAATTTTCTTGTGGTGTCGTTGGCCCCCTCTGGCTTCCACAATTCTTCCTCTCCTTCTGCAGGATTCCTGGAGCTCTGCTTAATATCTGGATATGGGTCTCTGCATTTCCTCCCATCAATTGGTGGATGAAGCCTCTCTGTCAGGCTTCTGTCTCAAGTATAGCTAGGTATCATTAGGAATCATTTCATTCCTCTGTGGTATTTGGTTCTCTCTAGAAACAACCTAGATGTCCCTCAACTGAAAAATGGATAAAGAAAATGTGGTGCATTTACACAGTGGAGTGCTACTCAGCTGTTAAAAAAAAATAACATCATGAAATTTGCAGACAAAATGGGTAGGACTAGGAAAAAAATCATCCCGAGTAAGGTAACCCAGACTCAGACCCAAAGACAAACATACTATGGTCTCTCTTAGAGGCAGATATTAGCTGTAAAGTAAAGGACAATCATGCTACAATCCACAGACCCAGAGAGGCTAAAGTAACAGGGAGGGCTCAAGGGGAATAGGGAGGACACATAAATCTCCCTGGGAAGGGGAAATAGGGTAAATATCACAGGTGGACTGGGGTGGGTGGGGACAGGACAAGAGGGGTCAGGTGGGAAGACACAGAGAGAGAGAGAGAGAGAGAGAGAGAGAGAGAGAGAGAGAGAAAGAGAGAGAGAGAAAGAGAGAGAGAGAGAGAGACTCCTGGGAGACTTGATTGTAATTAGGGGCCAATTGAGGGGTAAGGTAGAAACCTAATGCAATGGGAATTCCCAGAAATCTAAAAGGATGACCCCCTAAGTAAGACTCCTAGTAGTGAGGGATATGGAGCCTGAACTGGCCATCTCCTGTAACCAGGCAAGGCTTCCAGTGGAGGGATTGGAAACCAACTCAGCCACAAAACCTTTGATCTACAATCTGTCCTGTCTGCAAGACCTGCTGGGGTAAAGGTGGCGCAGAATTTGTGGGAGTGTCCCACCAATGACTGGTCCAACTTGAGACTCATGTCATGAAAGGGAGCTCACCATACCTGACACTGCCTGGAGGGTCAGGAACCGGATGAGAGTCCGAGACTGAGCTGAGAATTTTTATTCCCCAGGGATTCCTGTGTCTATGCCACCATCCATTGTGAAGTCCTCACCAGAGGTAAATATCCAGAATTGAAAGGACTTCCCCTTCTCAATTCAGGGATAAGCAGATTAACACTCCTACTTCCTTCTTTCCGGTTTTCCTTTGCTTTCTTGTTTATTTGCCAAATGTTTTCCATTTGCTTGGTTAACTGACCGTATTTGCATGTTCCTGCCAGTTAGATGGTACTGGTTACTCAAGTACCATGCAGCAGCTTTTCCATGAAGACAAAGAGGAGCCTAGTCCTGGGTGGCAGACAGGTTCCTGCTACTCTACTAGCTGTGAGAAGAGAAAGAGGTGGTGAGTATTTCTCAGCACAGTCAGGAGAATGCAGATAGTGCCTTCACTCAGTAAGAGGTTGCAGATAGAAGCCAAAGCAGAGTCACTGCTCTCCTTGCTCTCCTCACTAGAATGCATGCTTCACTGTTATTGATGTTCAAGGGTATGCACACCCCTCCCAGACATGCCTGTCTCTTCGTAAACTGCAGAAAGATCTTCCTGCATTTCTCTGGCAAAGGAAGAAGCAAAAATGAACTCATTCTCCTCCCCTTTAAAATAGAAAATATCCACATTGATTTACACACACACACACACACACACACACACACACACACACACACATATGAGATCATTGCAGAAAAAAATCCAACAAAACAAAACAAAAAAAAAAGGAGGGAAAGTCTGTTTTCTTCCTCCCTTCCAGATCAGAGCATCATGGTACAGATTGTGTTATACATTCCCCAGCAGTTTTCTATTTGTATGCAAAAAGATATGTGTCTTCCTTTTTAAAACGGCAGGCTAATACACTTGACTAGTGTGAAGACATGGTTAATAGAGGTTGCTTTCTTCCTCTTGGTAACCAGGCTTGCTGCTGTGATGGATGAAGTAAGAAGCAGCTAGTCAGAGAAGCTGCAGCAGCTTTAAACAACAGAGTGTGTGAAAGCCACAGAGAGGAATTGTAAAAATGACGGTGTGTGTGTGTGTGTGTGTGTGTGTTTGTGTGTGTGCGCGCGCGCGCGTGCGCGCACTCTTGTGTTTACAAACATGGAGTGCTCTAATGGCTCCACCCTGTCAGCAGGTGGCAGGGTCAGGAGGCAAGGCCATAGTACATAGGAACTAGAGCATCCCTTTGTCTGCAGGCCTGACCTCTACACCTCCCAGGAACAGCCACAGCTTTTTCTAGCTGCCTTCTTGCTAAAAGGTCATTTTGTCTTGTTTCTCTCATGGCCATTCTGGTTCCCCTGATGTGCTGGCCTCAGCTTTGATCTGCAAACCCAGGGCTCTACAGGGAGCCCAGACATTGGTAGTGAATGTGTATTTGTGTCAGGACTGTCTGATTAAGCAGGGTATTGGCAAGACTGTTGATGTCAGCATGCCACTTTGAGCAATTGTGTTCTCCACTGAAGATTGCCGGAGGAGTGGGCTCCCAATTCTGTGCAGTTCCCAAACATTCTTGGCTGGCAGCAAATGTCTTGGTGACGGGGAGAGCCCACAGCAATCAGAAGCTGATTGCTCTTTAAGCCAATCTGTCCTAACATTAGCAGCAACCAGGGGCCTGCTTAACTAAGAATGCAGACCTTGAATAATGCCGAGATTTAGCCAAACAAAGCTCTTACTTATGTACAAGAGGAAGAAGATGGGTTCTGTTGGATTCGCCTATGAGAGCAGAACAGGGCATCTCAGATTTATCTGTAGGGATCAACTCAGAGATTGTGTCCTCTGTTACTGCCACACCGATCTCATAGCTGGCCTCTCTGCTCAGTTATGCTCATTCTTAATGTGACTAATAATTAAGTGTTGATTCTGTGTGGGGTGGCGCCTGGATCTCAGCCTTCCTTCCATCTGGTAAGCTTCACTCTGAGCCCAAGCTCCTGGTGTCTGGAGAAGGAAAGAAGCCTCATGAGTGTTGGTTACTCCTCCCCTCTGTCTGAGCAAGGCCTTGGACCCCGAAGGATCCAAGGATATGGCTGGACAAAGGATGAAGGGGAAAGAAATCATATTGCCCATATTCGAGCCAGCGTCAGGCCACAGGCTCAGGGCCAAGTGCAGCTTTTCCTAGACATGGAGGAACATTTTTCTGCATCACAACGAACCCAATGTAGTGCTTGTAATCCAGGAAAATGTTCAGGGGTACACACTGCAGTAATTCAGTGCTTTTCTTATTTCCTGTCTTTAATTTGGGATGAACTCACATTCTAGGAACATTTAATTTTGTGCCAGAGAGTTAGCTGGGGTCTGAGAGTAGAGCAGTTGGCATGTACTGCTCACAGTTTGTACTGAGGAGTGGCGGCGATAATGGGTGGGGCACAGAGGTGCAGCTGAGGGATCTACGTTCAGAATCGTATTCAGCAAGTAGGCGTGAATAGGGATCTGGGGCAGGATCAGCCAGAAATTACAGATGAGGTCAAGCTTTTGAGGGATTTACTTATTTCCTGATCTGTTTAACAAATATTACAGAATGGAGTTTTTATTTTCTCTGAGGTGCTGGGCCAGAATGGTGCCCACATCCTAATCTGCAGAACCGGTAAAGAGTTCTTTATGTGACCAAAAGATGTGATGAAGTTAGGATTCTTCAGAGGAGGAGTTTATCTGCTGGACCCTAAATATAATGGTCTGCATCCAGGAGAGGCAGAGGGAGCTTTGAGACAGACACGGCACGGAGGAGGCGATGTGAAGACGGAGGCAGACTGCATTTTGGTCAAATGTTCCCTTTGTGTTGTTGTGACTGTCGTCTCATATTTATGGGTGGGTGGCTCAGACTTGTGAGAATAAGGAGATTCTCTGCATTTGGATTGAGAAGGCGAGGCGGAGTTTTAGGGTGTGTTCCAGTTTGCTTTCTGTTGCTGTGATAAAACACTGACCAGAAGCCAACTGTGGAGGAAGGGGCTTCTTCGGCTGACATGTCCGCCGTCCAGTCAGTCATCAAGGAAATCAAGGTAGGAGCTCAAGTTGGAGCAGAGGCAGGGAACATAGAGGGAGCTGCTCACTGCTTGCTCCACTGAGCTGGTTCAGCTAACTTTTCTATGAGGCCCAGGCCCACCTCCCTCAGGGATGGCACCACCCCCCAGCAGGCTGGACCCTCCTGTATCATTTGGCAGTCAAGAAAATACCCTCACAGACATGTCCACAGGCCAATCTGATAGAGTCAATCTCTCAACTGAGGTTATTTCTTCCCAGATGTGTGAGGTTGACCACTGAGGCTAACTGTGACCAGGACAGGGTGTGTCACCAAATGACCCCAAACTGGCAGGGGTCATTCTTGTATATTTACTTATCCACTGTGAACTGGGGTGGTGGTGATTTGTGGGATTCTGCTTATCATTGCCACTTTGGCTCTGGAAGTTTAGAGTGACCCTGGAGACCAAGGCATGGACAGAGAGAATGAGGTCCGCTCAGGGCTTGCCACTGTCTACCCAGGGATATGCAGCATCTTCTCACAGTCCAATGGAACACTGATGATAGAGATGGACTTACTGGAAATGGCTGTGAAGTATAGAAGAGCAAACAGAACATTTGGTGACCATTGTTGTCTTTGCCATAGACAGAAAGTCGACTCTGACTGGATACTGCTAATGGCCTTGTATCAGTGGCAGGAAATGGAGCTGTCTTGGGGTCTGTGTCAAGGTCCTGTGGTCAACATGTCTACTTCCTTCTTTCTGTGCTCCCCACTGCTGGTTTCCCTGTAGGGACTCAGCAAGAGGCACTGGGGGTTGATGTGACTGATTACCACTTCTGCTGTACACAGAGGATTCAGTGGGCCACTTTGGACTAACTGAATGAGGTCAAGAACAATGAAAAGGTGCTCTGCAAATGAACTGACCAAACATGGCTATGCTGAGCAGAGGCTTAGGGTGGGGTGAGTGCACCCAGAGAATAATACTACAAGATCATGGCCTCATTGGGCTGGGAGTGGAGGCTCTGAGCCTAGCTCAGACCAGAGAACAACCCAAGGTTCTGCAGCCAGATAGTGACAAAACCCACTCTCATGTGCAGCTCCATCTGTGACTCCTCACATTGTTCCAGAAGTCCCACTCCCTGGACTTGGGCTCACAGCAGCGACCTGGGATATTTTGGTTTCCCCTGTGTGTTCAAGCCTGGGACCAAAACATACCTTATTTATGACAGCCACTTCCAGCAGCGCTGGGGTATGAAAGCCACTTAGCTGGGTTTCCAGCTCCAGGGATTCCAGGATAGAAATATGGTGCAGCCTGCAGCAGGGAAGTATGCTAGCCTAAGTCCTCAGAGCGTTGCTGAGAGCAGAGAGACTTTCAGATTGGCACTGTTGAAACTCAAGCAACCCAAAGCACATGTCCTCTTGTGTCAGCTGCCTCTGTGTGGTTTCCACAGTCCTCTGGACTGCCTGTGCTTCCTGCTTTCCCGGTTAGGGTGAAGCTGCAGAACACTGCCCCTTCATACTGCTTTGAGCCAGTTCCTCCAGCTTGGTGATCAACACCTGTCTTGGGCTTCCTTATCCCTAAAGGACTGTTGCTCAAAGTGCTGTCTTCCATGCCTTGGGGTGCATGGGTGTGTGTGAGGGTGTGTGTGTGTGAAGGTGGGGGAGGCTTGCACATACATAATGTGTTTGGGGTGCCTCTTACCATCCCAACAATGTCCCTAAACGTGAAAGGAAATAAGTGTGATGTGTGAAAGTCCCCACACAAGTATACCTCTGAAAGCACTCATATCCACTTTACACACCAGTCCGAGCCATTCTGAGAGAAATCATTACAAAAGTTCCTGGTAGGCTCCTCCCACCACCCCATGGAGACCTGAATCTGATCAATCAGTTAAACTCAGTTTACCCACAGTTGGGTTTCTTGTCCCAATTCACTTTCCCTTTAGTCTACTATTGGTACAGTATCCACTTCCTCTAGAAGGCAAACACATCTGCTGACTAGTCAGGGCTGTACCTTTTCTCTGCCCCTCTGCTGCTGAGGTGGGGGCTGGGGGTGAGGTTGGGGTCTAGGGGATGGGAGGGGGTTGGTTCTGGTACTGCTTGCCCAGGTAAGCTGGGATCTCACTCCTTAAACTTCCTCTGAGTAGGAAGGCTCCAATTATACACGGCTGCTTTTAGTTCCCAGAATACGGGAGCAGGGGTGTTTGTGCCTCATCATGCCTGCGGACAAATGGTGTGTCCTTTCTTTCTCAATACAGGCAAGCCATTGCAGTTAATGTTGCTTTGGCTCCTGCTTCTGCTCATTTGCATCTTTACAGCTTTAGTGCTTATGTGACTAGGGAAACCGAGGGGCATTCAAGTTCTAATCACAAAAAAAAAAAAATGAACTTATGAAGGGGAATCTGAATGTGCCCACATCACCAAGTCCTGCCAGAGGTCTCACTATACAGCCCTCGGTGTCCAGGAGGGAGGGTTCTGTTCTGCTTTTGCTACAGCTTTGCCTGGCCAATAGGGGAGGAGTAGACGTCTTCCTGGGAGTCATCTGTCCTCAATATGTGAATCTAGACAAATTCTCCAGTACTGCTTCAGGTAAATTATGAAACCTAATTTTTATTTCTTTGAACCAAACTTGGTAGGAAGATCCAAGTTTGAAAGTACCAGAAGCTGAAGAAAAATTTTTCTTGGAGCCAAAGAATTAGGAGAAAGGCCATTAAGAAAATTCACAGTTAAGTTGGTATTCTGGAACACATTGCTGGGTTTATGGTCAGTGAAAACCAGAAGTCAAACAAACAAATAAACAACAAACAAGAGGAAACCTTCTAGGTCTTTGTCTCATGCCCAGGTTACTTCTGTAGGAAACTCCTGTTGGTAACTGTAAGATGCCAACTTGGTGACCTGGATTCTAATTGTAACAAGACATCCCTGGTGGCAAAGGCTGCTCTGCCTGCCGGGTTCCAGAGCCTGGAGTCTTCGGAGCTGGAAGATATCCTTGAGTGCTCATGTGCCGGGGAGAGGAACTTGGGCAATGGACTGAGGCAAATTTAAATAGTTTTCAGAAGAGGATTAAAAGGACTTTCAGAGCAACAGCCACTCTCTCAGCCCTACTGGGGGATTCAGAGACTCAGGATTAAGCTTTAGTTTGCCTTTGCAATGCCTTTTCTGTGGACTGTGGGACTTTGACTCCTCTGCTGAGGTCACGCAGCTTCTGCTTCCATTGGAAGTTCTGTGCTCCTCTCAGGACCCACGCAGGGCTCTGCACATGAAAGCAACTGCTGGGATCTTCATGCTTCTAAAAGCTCCAGTTAAAAACTGGAGGACCACACTACTCCTAACTCTAATTAGGCCTCTACGCCTGGGGTTTCGGTAGAGCTATTCGTACTGAGTTTTATCATTAACATAGCGTGGGACCCTTGTGTTTCCGGAGACCAGGAGACCTACTACTGTAATGTAGGTTGTAAGGGGTGGATCCATTACAGAAAACAAATGTATGGGGCTGCTATCTCATGCTCGGAGTCTGCCAGGTCAAAGTACTATTTGCTTAAAGTTTCTTTAAAAGCTAAGATCAGAGTGAGACATGAGTTCAAGAGGAGCATGAGGTTAGTCTGGTAACACATTGAGAGAGAATACAGCCTGTCTTCAGAGAGGACAGATATGCGGGCGGAGAGTTGGGACAGAATGGCTTTATACATTTGACAGAAATCTAGCTCAAAGTGAGTACTCTGATCTTCTTGGTACTTGCTGCAGTTTTGATAAAATTATCTGTCAGTAGCTAAAATTTTTATTTCTTATCCTTTGTAACATGGAGCTTAATGTGGACACCACTGTGAGCCAAGCCTTTACCAGTGTTCTTGGTATGACTTTACCAGAGGTCAAATTGTAAAGGACTTCCTGGCAAGTAGACATCTTTCTTGTGAATCTCTGGAACCAGTTACCTGTGCTACACAGAGGTCGGGATGACCAGAAAGTGTGTGAGGTTGAATTCAAGTGTACTTCTCCATGCAGTAGTCAAATTTCACACTTCTCTTTTTTAAAAGTGTATCTGACAGGCATGTTTTGATTTATGGCACCCTGACAGCTTTTAGCATTTCTGGGTCCCTCATAAGCTCACAGTGTGGGAGAGAGCCATGGTAATAATTAATAATTTTTAAAGCAGGTTTGTCCTGCCCTTACCTTCTGTGCCAAATTAGAGTCCCCAGATTCACAGCACAGTTCAATGGGCTGGCAGGAGCAGAGTTCTGAGTGTAGGTTGGATGTGAGGTCTGGTTCTAAATCTCATTGCTTTGGAAGGTACTGAGAAAGGTGAATCCCTAAATCCCCTGATCATGAATAGATTTTCCTAAATAAAAAATACAATTAAGACTAAATTGATTTTCCTTCCAATTTATGCCCTTATCCACATGATCCTATTTTCTGTAATAGAGATTCATTCACTTTTAGAGTCAGTGCTTTCAAATAAAGGCTATTGGAAGATTAACATAGGGTCTGGAGAGATGGCTCAGTGGTTAGGAGAACTGGGTGTTCTTACGTAGGATCTAGGTTTAGTTCCTAGCGCTCACATGGCAGCTAACAACCATCTGTGACTCTAGTTCCAAGAAATCTGGCACCTCGGTTTGACCTCCAGAGGTACTGGGCATCCATGTGGTACAGGACGCGCGCACACACACACACACACACAAACACACAAGTGCACGTGTGCGCTCACTCATGCATAGAGAGAGGCAAAGTGCTCATAAGTATAAAAGAATAATTAAAAAAAAAAAACCCAAAGATTTATTTAAAGCCCTGGCTTTGATTTTCTTCCCATTTTTGAAAACTCACTTTTCTGTATGATTTTAATATTTCTGTATTTTAGCTTTTGGCTGAAAAACTCTTATCAACTGACAAAATTATTTTGGGTATCAGTTATGTCTTTAGTCACAGTAACACACTGTTTGCTGTGAACCCCACATTAGCCCCACATATAGACATGCTAAAAATAGAAAAAACACATGCAAAGTCTTTTCTGGACTCCAAATCTACAGCCTTTTATGTTTCTCTATCTGAGTTCTTAAGACACTTTGGAACTAGATGGTACAAACATCTTCAGGGCTGAGACTGCCATGAATTCCGCTATCAATATACAGAAGGAAACAACGGTGGATGCATTTGTTATTTTGAAGGAAAAGGAAATTTGATTCTGACCCAGAAACTGCTTTCAAATGATTTATGATTTAAGTAGCAGGTGCATTTATCACTGAATAACAGAAACTAAAAGATGATTAAAAAAAAAACAAACAGTGCTCCTGTTTTTTGTTTTTTGGTTTTTGTTGAGATTATGATATAATTACATCGTTTCTCTCCTCCCTTTCCTCCCTCCAATCCCCCACCCATGGACTGCCCCCTTTCCTCCCTCCAATCCCCCACCCATGGACTGCCCCGTTGCTCTTTTTCAAGTTCATGCCTCTTTATTGTTGTTGTGGTTGTGTGTGCAAGTGTGTAAGTATTTTTAAATCTATAAATACAACTTACTTGGTCAATGTAACGTTACTCGTCTGTGTCTGTTTTCAGGACTGACCATTTTGTATTAGGTGACCAATTGGTGTGGTCTTCCTGGGAAGACTATTGCTCCTGCTCTCAGCATTCCGAGTTGCCTGTAGATCTTTGTCTAAGGTCGAGGCCCTGTGAGCTTTCCCTCTTCCATGTTAGTATGTCTCAGTTTCATCCTTGTTCAGGTCATGTTTTTGAGTATATCGTCTCAAACAGGCAGGCATGTTTTTTAGTATATCGTCTGACATTTCTAAGAGACACAAACTCACAGCACACTCCCTGTTCCTCAGGCTCTTACAGTCTTCCTGACTCCTCTCTCACAATGATTCCCAAACTGTCGGTCCAGGAGTTGTAGTTTATATGAATCAGTTGACATGGCTCCAAAACTGCATTTTGATTAGGTGTGGTTTTTTGTAATGGTCTCTGTCTGTTGCTAAGAACAGTTTTCTTGATGAGGGGAAAGAATTGAACTTATCTATGGGTATAAGGACAAATACTTAGAATGTGGCTAAATATTATTCTGGGTTAGAGTGCTGGTTGTAGGTTGTAGGATCTCCTCTAAGATCTGTGACTTCACTATCCCTGGGTTGTTGGCTAGGCTTCCCTCTTGTTGAGCAGCACTTAAGTCCAATTAGAGAGTGGTTGGTTACCACCAAGGCATGTGTGCCACTAGTGCACCCATAGGGTTATCATGCCACGTGGTCATTGTTGTGGTTCACAAGCATCATAGCTAGGTGGTGGGAGGGTAAGCTCTACCTTCCTTCCTTGTACTATGAAAGATTGTTCAGGGAGGGAGTGAACAGTATTTTATTTTATACTATCTTGCTTACAACCCCCTTCAACCCCTCCAATCACCATTATGAGGTTTTTTTTTTTTTTTTCAAATTTTAAGATGAGTAGAACTCAAGGTTTGAAGCTGCAGGATAACAGAACCCCAAGAGTGACAGAAAGGGGTGGAGGCATAGGCTGCAAGTTGAACTGGAATCAATAAGGCAGTCCCATTCCTCTGATCAGGAATACTTTGTAAAGACAAAGATGTAGAGGAAGGAACCAGGGCTTTTTGCTTATGTCATGCCCTATCCTTTAAAATGATGCTTCATTTACTTCAGAGATCATCCAAGTGAGGGCTCCAAAAAGACAAACATGAATGAGTTTCAGAAAACCAGAGTCCAAGAGTGTATGAAATAATCTGTCTCAAATCCTAACTAGGAAAACAAAGGGGCAGAACCAAACAAAAATGAAATCAGTACAAGAATTTTATTCATTAGCTATGAAAAGAAAGAAAGAAAGAAAGAAAGAAAGAAAGAAAGACTGTTTGATTAAACACAGTCAAACATATGTGAGGACCTGTGGCTTGTTTAGGTAGCAAGATTTTCTCCACAGTGAGAACTAAGAACAAGGTCTAAACTGTAATGGTCTGGGTCCAGACATATGCTGTGCTATGACAGACTGATGCGGGAACTGGGGTGTTACATGAATTTTCCAAGTTGAGAGAGGGGAGAGAAAGAGATGAAGGAAGGCAGAATTGTATTGAGAACGGAAGAAATTTGAGTTTAAAATCAAAACATAACCTCAGAATACAAGACAAAGGACTCTGCCTTCAGAGGGAATTCATTAACCCAGGCTTCCCCTTAGGGAACCAGCTCTTTGGGGGAGATCGAGGGAAGGCTCTGTGTGCTTCTGGATGTGTAGATCAGAGTGCTGGGTTCCTTCTGGAGCTGAGAAAAGCAGAGGAAGAGGAGTGGGGAATAAAAAAGGAGCAGCCAGGCACAGAGGACTGTGGAGTGAGGGCTGCAGCCCTGGCCATGGAGTGGGGATAGCACAAAGGTGAATCATTTAGATCATCCGTGGTCTCTCCACAGACTTCACTCCAATTCAAGAAGCTCTAGGCTCTGTCAGGAAAGATGGGCTGTTATGGGGTTTTTTGTGCATTCCAGTACAAAGGGCAGAAGGCAGCAGGAGAAATGTATAAATGCATACATGGGAAGGGCTTCTGCCTCTTACTGCCCAGTTCAGCCAGAGCAGTGGACGCAGACAGGGAGATGCAAGGCCTTTAAAAGTTTCCTTTTAAAAATAACTGATTGATTTTCTTTGTGGCTCTTGATTGTACATGGTTCAGTTACACAAAGGAATTCCCGTGCAAGTATATATTGTATATTATGCATCGCCCATGTCTCGTTTGCATTTTCCTCCCCTTCCCAATGGTACCTTTTTTCGCCCTAGACAGCTTCACTTGTATGCATTGCAAATACATGTATGGTTTTAGGTATCTACTTGCATGCTTTAAAATATTCTAGAGAATATACTGAAAAGGAGAAAGAAACAAACATAACTAACCTTAACATCTAAGTATCTTAGACATTTCATTTCAAGACACAGCCAATATGCCTTAGAAAGGAACAAACAAAAAACATCACCAAGGTCACTTATGCAAGAAAGAGTTTAATTGACTTTATGATTCCAGAAGGTGAGAGTCTCTGATGGCAGAAGAAAGGCATAGCAACAGATGACTGGAGTAGCTGAGAGCTCACATCTTGATCCATAAGTAAGAGGGTCTTAGTTAATATTCCATTGCTACGTCAAAATGCCATGACCAAGGCAACTTATAAAATAAAGCATTTAATTGGACTTATGGTTTTAGAGGGCTAGAATCCGTGTTGCTGGAGCAAAGGCATGGCAGCAAGAACAGTAGGAAATCACATCTTGATCCACAAACAAGAGGCAGAGAGAAAGCTAACTGGAAATGGTGTGGGTTCTTGAACCTTCAAAGCCCAGCCCCATTGACATATCTTCTCTATTAAGGCCACATCTTCGAATCCTTCCCAAACAGTTCCAATAATTGGGAACCAAGTATTGAAACATTCTCATTCAAACTGCCACACAGCATAACGTCATTACTGAAATAATAACACTTTTCATAATAAACCTTTCAAATGCAGTATGAATTTTGTAGCTATGTCACTTCTCAGTTCATGTGAGTCTCACATCAAGTTTTTAATAACCCCGGGAGGCTAATAGCTGGTGTACTGGACAGCTTAGCTGTATGTATATTTTGATTTGTATAAATCCATTAAACCAAAATTGAATTATTTTATAATGTAAGCTAGTTAACACTCATTAAAAGAATAAGTATCCCAGTCAGGTCTCACCTCTAGTGCCCTGCATTAGTCTGGACAGCTCTGCTTGGGCAACAGCTAACCTCTAGGCTTCCGTCCTACCTGCTACCAATCATAGATCCCTCTGCTTGACATCCAACCTGTCTGCCCAACTAGACTTTCCATAACCTCCTTCAGGGTCTAGCCTAGTGTATCTCTCTGATACACATCTTTGTTGTCTCCCCTGTCCATCATATCTAGTTTGGTTCTACATCCTCCCCTGCTTGGACTGCAAACAATCAGTAGGTTTTGGACAGGAGTCTCCCTACCCATATATCACCCAACCCATAGGCCCTCCCATTCCATATT
>JADRCH010000080.1:598686-620287 GCA_019843965.1 Rhynchomys soricoides | reverse complement strand
CTTCTCTCTCATGTTTAGCCTTCTTCTCTTGGGGGTGTGGTTCTCAAAGGATCTAGAAATTGTGGTTTTCAAACATACTGCCAGTCAGCATTACCCAGTGGCCTACTGTTTCCTTCCCCGTCAGTGCTGGGTGATAGGTGTGTATAGGACCATGTCTGGCTTTCAGGTGGATGCTGGGATCTGAACTTCAGTCTCAAGCTCCTAACTTCTGAGTCATTCATCTCTCAGCTCCTACTTCCCAATTCTTAATTATTCTCTTTTGAAAATATCTTATTCTTATTCATTATCAATACATACTCTTTTAACTTGCTAGGTATATTTTAGTTTAGAAAGAGAAAATTTCTTTTCATTTTGTGCAATTTGCTCCCTCCAGGCTATTTTTCACTCTTTAAAATTAAGCAGAAATGTATGCATGAACACTGTTGTGTCTGGAAGATGCTGTGTCCTTGGAGCTGTCAAAGCACCTCTGGCTCTTACAATCTTTCTACCTCCTTTTCCACATAGATCCCAGAGACCTGAGGAGAGGGTTTCATAAAGACATACCATTTAGGCTGAGGGCTCCAAAGTCTCTAACTCTCTGCCCGTTGTCCAGTTGTGGAGTCTATGTTAATCACATTCTACTGCAAGAGGAAACTTCTCTGAGGAGGGTTAAGTGATGCTCTGCCCTATGGGTCGAGCAATACGTCGTTAAGAGTCACTTTATTGTTATTTTTCTTTAGCAGCATAATGGTGGTATCCTTTCTCCATAGGCCCATAACCGATCTAGTTTCATGTTATTGGCTACTTTACCAGTGTCAGGTCTGAGTTTCATCTCATGGAGTGGCCCTTAAATCAACAAAGAAAAAAGTGGTCAATTACTCCCATAACTTTTATGCCATGATTATACCAGTGTATCTTACAGGCACTATTGTAGGCCACAGGTTCATGTCTGGGTGGACTTTCCTGTTCCAGTAGTGTGCATAGTACCTTCTATTACCATGAACACTAGTCAGTAGAAGTTTCCAGTTAGGTAGCAGCTCTATGGTATTGTCAGCCATAGGGCCTTACCATCAGGTTGTGGAGAGCAATTAAGAGCATAGGCAATAGCCTGTGATGTTTAGAGGGGCCCATGGAGCTCCTTTGGGCAATGACATAACCTGTTCCTTGAACTGTGACTTTTACTTGATAGCACTAGTTGGGGCCTTATTCCCCTGTTATATGGTAATTCCATTTAAGATTCTTTCATGTGTATACATATTTCAATAAGCTTCTATAGTAGTGAGTTTCCATGTGGTTTTCTAAAAGGCTTTTAGTGTTAGCTGTCCCTCCTTGTATTCTCGTCTTTATCCTGACCTTCTATCATCTTCTCTATCTACCCCCCACCCCATTCCAGTTTCCCCTCCGTCTCTTCATAGTCTTATATTTTATTGTGCCTTCCTTGGAAGAGTCTCCTTCTTCCACCTGGTCCTTTACTAGCTACCCTGCTCTCTCTGTCTGTCTGTCTATCTATCTAAAAATACAACATCCCGATATAAGAGAATATATGCAATATTTATCTTTTTGAGTCTGGGTTACCTCACTCAGAAAAATGGTTTCTACCTCCATCCATTTACCTGCAAATTTCATTTTTCTTAACAGCTCAATAATATTTAATTGTATAAATGCACCATATTTTCGTTATCCATTCATCAGTTGATGGACATCAAGGCTGTTTCCAAATTCTGACTGTTATAAATAGAGCAGCCAGGAACAAGGAAGAACAAGTATCTTTGTAGTAAGATATAGAGTCCTTTGGGTATAGGCCAAAATGGTCTTGCTGGATCTTGTGGTAGGCTTATTTTTAGCTTTCTGAGAAATCTCTAAGTGATGTCTAGAGGGTCTTTTCTGATTTGTGTGTCCATATTTGTGTGCCCACCAGCAATTAATAAGTGATTTCCATTCCCTGCATCCTCACCAGCATCTGCTGTCATTTGTTTTATTTGTCTTGGTCATTCTGATTGGGTTAAGCTGAAATCTCAAAGTTTCTTTTTTTTTTTTCCCGTTGGGGGAGGGAAGAAGGTATGAAATTGGGTTGGTATGGATTTATGCAGAATCTAGGGGGAATGGAAAGAATACTATTAAACTATATTGTAAGGGGCTGGAAAGATGGCTCAGCGGTTAAGAGTACTAACTGCTTTTCCAGAGGTCCTGAGTTCAATTCCCAGCAACCACATGGTGGCTCACAATCATCTATAATGGGATCTAATGTCCTCTTCTGGAGTGTCTGAAGACAGTGACAGTGTACTCACATACATAAAATAAATAAATCATTAAAAGTTATGTATATTGTAAGAAAAATTAAAGAAAAACCAATAAATAAAAACCAAATAATTTATTATTATTATTAATGTGTGTGCACATGCATATTTGCTATGACATATATGGAGCTGTTGGAAGATAACTTTGGGGAGTTGGTTCTTTCTTTCCATATTTTTGTGGACTCTGGGAACTGAATGTAGGTACTCAGATTGTGTGGCAAGCTCCTCTACCTGCTGATCCATCTCCTTGGCCTTTGGCCTTTGTTTTTGGTTTGTCACTTCATATTGGAGGCTTTCCTAATGTGACAGTGACCCTGACCTGTCATTTCTAATAAAAATAAGATTGTTTTAACAAAAACAACTAAATGTTTCTAAGAATCTCTGTATACAGATGAGATTTTATGCAGCAAGATTTACATCTTGTTGGCCAAAGGAGCCCTGAAATATAATAAAGCAACCTGAAAACATTATAGAGTAAATATGGAACAGGTGCTGTCTTACAACTACAACAGGAAGGATGTGTGGTGATTTACTAGAAGTGGTCACAAGAACCATCTTTGGGATGGCACAGATCTATATTTGGATTACAATGATGGTTACATAATCATCCCTGTTTGTCTGAAGGCACATTCAAAATGTGTGCATTTGGCTTGTATATGGAATAAGAAAAAGTGGAGTGCACAGAAAGAGGGAGTAGAGTGGTGGTTATGAGTGGGTGGCAGTGCGTGTGACTGCAGAGGTGTCACAGTATATACGGACAGGAGAAAAGTCAGTTCTGGTAACTACAGTCAGCAACACCTAAAACCCACCACAGGGCAGATTCTGAGTATCCCCCCACAACAATAGGGCTATGAGTTAACAGAGGTGTCGATGATATCAATTTGGCCATTCCATATTGCAAAAATATGATATACATAGAATAATTGTCAAATAAAAATTAAATTAAGAAAGGCACAACACAGCGTGTACACCCGGATATGTTAGACTTCGGTGGGGGTTTTAATGAGAATACTTTCCCCAGATGCTCGCCATTGTTAAAGTAGAGCCTGGAGCACAGATGTTTGGCACATCACTCCAAGTTACTCTCTCGCTTGCCCTTCACAGTCCATTTCACCAGACCTCAGCCTGCAGAGCATGCATTTTCTCCCGACATGACATGCCTGCTCACCTCTGCATATTAACATGTGGCCTTGCCTATGCCTAGACAGTCTCCTTTAAAACTGTCCAAACCTCCTGTGCTCTTTTTCTACAAAGCTTTTATGGCCACTGAACCCTGAAAAATTACTGCGTTCTCTAGTTTCCTATTTTCTATTCTGCCGCTGTCAGTTATGGGGTCTTTCAAACGTGTTACCCTGAGAAATCTTTTTTTTTTTTTTACATCCTTTCATGATTTTAATTTTTTATTGACACTTTGCTCCTCACGTGTGCATGTCTTTACATCCTGGGAAAGATTAATTTTCTAAAAGGTTGGGAATGTGTATTATATACATCCTTTCATCTCTTCTAGTGTTCAATGTGATGCTATAAACATAGCTGGCAGTCAATAAATATTTGCTGAATGAAGGATAAGGTAATAAATCATGCAGAAAATTTAAGGAGAAGAAATTGGAATTTTTGAAATAGAGAGGAGAAGGATTTTCTGTTAGGGGGAATTGTTAGGGCAGACTCAACCAAAGAATATACTGAATTAGCAGGAGGCCCACACTCTTTCTGGCCTGCATTTTATGAAGGATATGCATCATAATGAGATCAACACAATTTATAAAACTAATCTGTAGGACCTTTGGAGCTGCTACGAATAATCTATAATTGGGATGTGGTAATTTTAAATCCTAGTAGTTTCTGCATTTATTCCCATCGACTTAATGCCGGGAATCTTGACATTGTCCCAGGAGGCAGCATCTTGTGCTATATACAGATCCTTCATGTCATCTTCACCCCTTCTTGGCACTGTCAAGATAACAAGCACTCCTGCAATTCTAGCTACCTAGAATACGTGTCCTGAAACAGCAGGAATGAACTCAGCTGTAACATACGCTACACGTTATTATGCACAGCTTGTTAGATTCTGATTTCTGATCTACCATTATCCCTAAGGAATACAGACTTCTGGTGTGGCAAAAATAATATGGCCATTTCATTTTAAAGGACACAGTGTTTGCAAGAGCAACAGCAACAGCAACAAAAGTAGGGCCTCAAATGAACCCGTCTGTAAATTCCATTCAATCTTCCTTTGACTTGCTCATCAGATGAACTGATTTATGACTAAGTTTTATGGCATCGTGTTTATTTTGTCACGGAGAGAATGAATACATGGTCAGAAATCGGATGCCACGTGTACCCGCTCAACCTGTGGTAATGAGGGCTGTTCTTACCAATTCTTCACTGCCTGACAGATGAGAGGGCTGTTCGTTTTTTATCATTGTTGCCTACACCAATCAACCTTACTTCCAACTTGATGACTACCACTGCAATATACATACACAAGTCTCCCCAGGAATTATAATTACTCATCTTTCAGGAGGCGCAGAACCTGTAATGGATGAACACAAGAGCAGTTTATAGGTTAATCTCCTGAGTGGGAAGCTAATCTGTCTTTATTGGAGGCATGTACAATTGGTCTTTAATGGATGAGTTGTATCGGAGAAGAGGGTGTGTGCATTCAGGCTTCAGATGCAAAACACCACTCTGGCTTTGTCTCATGGGAGATGAGAGCTGATGTGTTTAGTTCATCTGACCATACCATGATTTGAGAAATCTGGGACCTGTCCTGGGACTTTATCATGTTGCCTGAGCTATAAATTGTGCCCTTCCCCCAGCCTTGAGTAGGACAAACCACCTGGCTGGGGTCAGTCTGGCCTCTCTGCATTTGCAACTTCCTGCAGGAACCTTGAGGAGTCAACTGCCCGCTGAGTTTGCTGAAACAAAGGATTGGGTCTTTGTGCTTTCCCTTTATAAGGAGTACAGAACAATAAAGTTCAAGCCTTGATCAGAAATTGTGTCTTGGCTTCGTTCTTCTCTCCCACCCTGTCCCTTTTTAATTTCCAGCCTCCCTTTCAGGTAGACCCGGTTCATCCATGGCTGCTGGACAGCTACAATAAATGACTCCTAGAGTACTACTATCAGTACTGCTGTAGGAGCGGCTGATTTCATAACAGTTTTGGAACCACTGGTTGATCAAGACGCTCAAATTGTAATTCCCATTAATGAAGGGTGCTTAAAATTTCCCTTGTGATACGCAACTCACAGGCCATCCACTCTGCCCTCTCGTGCTGTGCTCTAGTAGCCAGCAGTGTGGTTTGTACATTCTGTTCTGTAGCATTCTGGTGATTCTAAATGAACTTGTTTACTAACTGAAGCATTTGAATGGTACTTGAAGTAAGTAATACTGCCGGTCTGCCAAAGTGCCTTCTGATTGCATCCATTAAACTTCTTTAGTGTCCAAAGGAAAGAGACACATAATCCAGTCCAAAGACAGAGGGAACCTTAACAAACTATATATACAACTTGTGTGGTGTGGGTGGGGTGTAAGCACCATGGTGTGGTGTCTGTGTGTGTCTTGTGGAGGTCAGAGGACAAGTTTGTGGAGTTGGTTTTCTCCTTCTTCTTTATGTGGATTCCAGAACAGACTGAATTGCCAGGCTTTGGTGGCAAGCTCCTATATCCACGGAGCCGTAAGGGTTCTGAAAGAAGCTCCTTTGTAGCTGCCTCAGTCATTTCATGGATAGGTGTGGATTCAGAGCTAAAGAGAAGAGCTGGTGCTGCCTTCCTTTCCCTTCTCTTCTCCTCCCCTCTTCTTTCCTCCCTTCCCCTCGCTTCCCCTCTGATTTTCTTTTCTAAGTCTATTCTGCTCCTTAGCTTGCTATCTTGACCCAGCAAGGCTGCAGCTCTCCAGTGTCTTGACCTCTCCTTTCCTGTAGTTTCTATTAAGAGGGTCAATTTCCTTTCTTGAGAATATGATTGGCTTACTTTCTCTAGAGGATATCACCTTTAAGACATTCTTTCAATGCCCATTGGTGGTGCAGGTTCTGTAGAACAGGCCCTAGAGTACAGGCTGTGAATGGGCAGAAGGCCTGTGTCATCATACTCTGGTCTACTCTGCTGTCTTCCATGTCCTCAGGCTGCTTTGATGGGAGCAAGGGTACACTGCTCACTGACATTCGTATCATAATATTTCTGTTCTGTAAAAGCTGTGTAATAAAGCAAGTTCCAAGAGTGCCTGGGTCAGAGGTCTTCAGTCTGTATGCTCTGTGCTTTAAAACACGGGCATCTGAGTTCTTTTGCTTGGTCGCATTCCAAGCCACGTGTCTCAATTAGTAGTAGTTACAGCATGCCCAGAGGTCAGTGCTCAGATATGGCTTCCAACTGCAAACTGAAAGTCTTCCTCCCTTGATGTAACCAAAACTTAAGGCTTTTGCTGAAGAAATGGGCACCTGAGATGATTGCCCTGCTTTCAGTGAATATATATGAAATAAAATATGAACTGTGGGTCTGAGCTAGAGAATGTGGGTCAAATACCAAGACTGGAAACTGGTCCTTACGTGGTCTGGTGAAGAGAGAGAGAGGAGGATGCTGTGCTTTGCTGTGGGGAGCTGTAAACATACATACATACATACATAAGTCTACATTTCTTCACTGTAGCCCATGTGCCAAGTCTTCCTAAGAGCTGAAGATCCTCAAGGACAGCCATTAATAATAGGCTATTAAGGTGGATCTCAGAATCTGCCACAGTACCTGGCTGTGGTGATTGACAAGATTTGGAATCATCTAGGAGATAAGCCTATGATGGAGTTTCTAGACTGGTTGAGGTGGAAGACCCACCCTAGATGTGGATGGTACCATTCCATGGGTTGGTGTTCCAGCCTGAATAAAAGAAGAAGATCAGCCAATCACCAGTACTCATAGTTGTCTGCTTCCTGGTCGTGGGTGCAAATTGACCAACTGACCCACAAGTCTGTCACCATGAGATCTCTAAATACCAGTCTGCACCTTTGAACTGTGAGCCAAAAGAAACCTTGCCTGTTTTAAGTTGTTTCTGTGAGGTATTTGTCATAGAAATGAAAAAAATAAGCAACATGCTATCACACAGTAGGTGCTCAGTAATACTTACTGTGTGGATGGATTAGAAATGTAAATTTCCCTGAAGACCTTGCACAGACACCCTCAGGGAGAGCCAGCTTTTCTCCTTATTCCTTCCTGTGTGTGGAATATTGAGCCCATTCATCATCCTAATTAAAATTTAAATATATTTTCTAATCTTAGGCATATTCAGGAAGTGTTTTGTTTCATTGTCAGACTTCAAAGGAATTACTTTTATTTTACCTCCGGTTACATTGCTCTGTGAGTTAAAGGGACATGCTTCTCTGAGTATTTAGACCTACATCTGTTTTCTGGCATGACTGTCCCTCCTAAACTCTTCCACACCATTCACCACTACCAGGTACACAATCTTTTCCTTCTCTTTCTGCTTGGAGCAAGGTCTACTCTGCAGTGGCTCTAATGGTACCCTCACAGGACTCTGTCTCCAAGCCCCAGAAGCTGTACTTCCTGTCAGATCTTCGCTTTGAAAAAACCATATTGCTATTTTCCTCTTTATAAAACATATTTACTGTTTTAAGGGGACAGAAGGAGAAATAAAATACTAATGTGTTACAGTTTCTATAAGTAAGATATAACTACCTTCCCTGATCTATGCCCAGTCCACTAGAATATTATTATCATTATTTTTTAAAAAACAGTATTTATTTGCCTTTATCTACAAAAATGATTGCCCTGTTCAAACTTCTATTCTGTTGAATTTGAGAGCTGCTTCTGACTCACAGGCCTTTTGTGGCAGTTTGGTATACGCTTCTTAATTTTACGATTATTTAATTTTGCCAATAAAAATTTAGGTTTTATTTTGCCACATGAAGATATTATAGCACTTTTCGGTCTGTTGGTGTGCTGATTAGTTTTTGCCAACTTGTCATACGCTAGAGTTTCCTGAAAAGAGGGAATCTTAATGAGGAATTGCCTTCCATCAGCTTGGCATGGCCATTTCTCTGGGGCATTCTCTTGATTAATGACTGACTGCCCACTGTCAAGGGGTGTTACCCTGGGCAAATGGTTTTAGGGTTTATAAGGAAGCAGGCTGAGCAAACCTACAGGAAACAAGCCAGTAAGCATGGTCCCTTCACTATTTCAGTTCCTGCCTCTAAGTTCCTGCTTGAACTCCTGCCTTGGCGTCTCTCAGTGATGATCCTTACTGTGTAATCAAGAATTTCCTTCCCAAGTTGTTCTGCCCATAGTTTTTATCACAGCAGTATTAGGTAACTGGAATGGTTGGTTTGTTTTCTAGATTCACTTAGCATAAATATCAAAGTTAGCTGACATTTCTTCGACTCCCTGGGCACAGGAATTACCATGCCAACAAGGCAAGGGGTGTGGGCAACAGCCAGGCTATTAGGTTCCCCAAGCAGCCTTCTTAATGGAAATACACTAAGCACCAAGTGGCTTTAATAGAATCAAGATTCATTGTTGAATTGGTTCAGAATTCAGGACTTCTCAGAGGTGAGATGGAACGTTACAGCCAAGTCCCACATGTCAGGGAAGCCCTAGAGAAGCAAGCCCTGACTTCATGCTTCAGCATTAGCAGAGGCATAGCCACAGGGAATAGGTGCTGAAACAGATAAAGCTTGGCTCCTCTGCCAATGTGATCTCCATAAGACAGGGCAATCAAACAGAGAAAACATAACCAACAATGACAAAAATAAAGCAAAGCAAAGCAAAGCAAAGCAAAGCAAAAACAAAACAAAACACCAAACCAAACCAAACCAAACCAAACCAAACCACCATCCCATTCCCCTGAGTTTTCTTTTTTAAAAGGCAAGGTCTTGTTCTGTAGCCAAGGTGACCTGGAACTCTTTAAGTAGCCTAGGCTGGCCTTAAATTCTTGGTGGTCCTTCTACCTTGGTCTCTGCAGTACTCACAGGAGTAAGCCACTCTTCTGGGTTTCCCCTGATGATTCATTGCCACTAACTAGTCAGAGAATATGAATTTGAAAATGACTGATAAGCCTGGAAAAGTAGATCAAAAATGATATGAAAGTAGCTCATATTATACAGTATTTTCTTTGTACAATATCACCTATATTTAATTAACAAGCATAATTTATATACTATTGAATATTACTGAATTTTATCAGCTAATAGATATGCACCTAATTAAGTTCCAAATGCTTAAAGAAAATTTTTAAATAAAAATAATGTGCTGGAAAGATACCAGGTTCTATTGCAAATACAATGGGCAAATTGTAAAGACTACAGGGATGTGTTTTGAAAAGCAGAATTCCAGCAAGAGAGACGCTGGCACCACCAGTGCATAGTTTATACTGAGAATGATCCTTTACCCTTGAGTTGATCCCCTGAACACATTTCCTATTTAGTGTTATTTTTGACTAATGATGTAACATGCAGCATGTGACACACACACACACACACACACTTTTAAATTCAAGGGAAAGTGTGAAAGATAAGTAGAGAAAGGAAGAAATGGAATGTACATGAGTTTAAACATGACTGTGTGATGATTTTTGTCTTCCCAAGCTTCTTGTCTCCTGTGACCATCTTCACCAGCCTCTTTTCAGCAGCATCCTTAGCAATGGTAGGATGGAGAGTTCCTATCAACTTCCGAGTGGATGGTTTGCTTGAAGCCACGATTTACAGGCTCACCCTTCCACCTTAGCACTTTCTGCAGCCAGTGACGATTGTTAGCCCTGTGCCCATCTCACTTCCTGTCAAATATCAAGTTTTCTTCTAACTTTGTGACACTTTATTATATTTATTAGAAAATTTCATTGTACTTTACTCTTTTTTTTCTTTCCTGTGACAGTCTTGCTAAATAGCTCAAACTAGCTTTGATTATAGTCAATCCGCGTGCTTCAGCCTCTCAGGTCCTGGGTTACAAGTGATTCCCACCTTGCCTAACTTCAATGTTTTCTTTCTAATAAATGTGTTTTTTTCTTGTTATTTGGTCTTGTCATATTATAAAATAATATTCATAGCATATGCACAGACTTTGTATGTTTGGTAATTAGGAAATAATGTAAACATTCTACATATTAATGATATTTTGTTTGTGATGTTTAAGTATTTAACTAAAAATTGGTTAAGAGATAGGTTTAACATATAGTGTGTTATATATTATCTTATTTAAAAATAACTGAAAATAGTCTTCCATTTAACATTTTTTTCCATGCAAAATAGCTGATGTTTTAGGAAGGAGCTACTGATACTAAGTATTTTCATACCATTAATCAAAATAAATATAAAAGGATTAAACGCTGAGAGTGAAATACAGAGATGGCAGGCCACTAACAAGCAGAATCCCAGGCATATGCTACTTACAACAGACCACACAGATCACAAATGTGTCTAAATATTTAAAACCAAGATATATAAAAACAGAAATATAAGAAGAAATAAAAGAAACTTGGATTAGTTATGCCAAAAGGAGGTAAGAATTATCATAAAGCAAAGGGAACCACGTGTGAAGACTGTTAATCTGTACTAAAGATACAGCAAATCTAAACTTTGTATACAAAATAATTTAATTTAAAATACGTAAATAAGGTGAAGTAATGAAGTAAATGAATCTGAATGGAAAATGACAATTCTACTATAAGATTTATAATAATGGATCAGCTATTAAAAATTAGTGAAACTGTAGAAAATTGTAATTGAAAAACTAAGCTTGATCTGGTGAGGCTTCACAATTAATAAGTTTCTGGCCTGGGCAGAGGCAGGATGTCACGGAGCACGTGGCAGTGTAGTTGTGTTGACCAGGAAGAAGAAAGAGTGTGAAACAGATCGTACGAGAGGTCGAAGCATGGGCCAAGGAGACACTATGTCTTCCGTCACCTTTCCTAGCTATACCTCACTCCCTTATTTCTTACCGATCATCTCCTAATAATCTGACCACATTATGAATCCATCACGTGATTAACCCATCAGTTAGGTAAGAGCCCAAGATCCGACCAGGCCCTGAAAGGCTGGCATCCGCGGCTCTACCGTGGGAATTGTTAGGGACTATTTCAGATTCAAATCCTAATAGGAGGAAATGGATAAAATTTGGTTGAATCGATATGAAGTTAGGTGTGGTCTAATATGACCGAAGTCCACTCGGAAGGCAGAAGAATGAAAGTGGTTGTTTGAGAGTAGCCTGGGCTCCATAACAAGTTCCGAACCTTCCTACTTGGCCCATATGCTGGCACCTTGTCTCAAACAGCAGCAGTAGCAGCAAACAATCAACAAAGAAAACCTAGAGGAGTCCTCAACTAACCAAGCAGCAACAACAGCAAAGGGTGATTACCCATAGCAAAAGCCCAAGCTGGACAGAGATTCAGTCATTTGTCTAATTCCTACCAATTAGCCACAAAGGAGACCATGCCATTTGCAAAGACAGAGGTGGAGATCATTATATTAATCCAAATAAATCAGATCCAGAAAGACAGTATTGTATCTTGGGGAATGTAATGAGAGAAATAATATGAAAATTGTGCGGGAGTCATTTGAGAAGAGGAAGGAGAAGGGGGAAGGGCAGAGTGAGGTAGGGTAACAGGGATTGATTGGAGTTTACTGTATGGATGTGTGAAAATGCCGCAATGATAAGCCTTAGTCTACACAACTGATGTGAACCGGTAAAGAATGCCTAGAAATAAACAACAAGACCATATTAAAGCAGGCAAAGCTGCTATCAGTGGTGGCTGCATTAGGATTCACACAGGAGATGTGTAAGGTATGCCTGTTTTTAAACAGGAATAACAGAGGAAGTGCAGCCTTCCTCCAGTGCAAACACCACTGGGCCTGTGGGTTGGTGGCTGAAGTGGAATCAAAGGAGGGGGTGGGGGAAGGGCATTGAGATTCCACCCTCAATGCTTCCTTTCTGAGGCAATGTGAGTTTCTAGCCTCTTCCACTGTGGTGGGCTGAACACCCTGAAACCGTGAGCCAAAATGAGCCAAAATGTATCTTTTCTTCCTTAAGCCACATCTGCCCCATACTTTGTCATAGCAACACGAACGTAGTTAAGACACTATTGGAAGAGTTATTCTAGGTGCTACTGAAGCTGAGATAACAATTGGAAAATGTAATCCAAACCACAATATGATATAATCTCATACTCACTAGAAGGGAGAAAATCTACACGTCGGTCAATAGCAAGGCCAGGATGCAGGTCATAGACATCCCTCGTATGCAGCTTCTCCTAAAAGATAATGCTATTTGAGGAAATAGCTTTAAATAGCTTTTATCATAAAATTCTGGATGATGGTTGTTTTTATGGGTGGGAACTAAAGGGAGGGGCAGGATAAGCACTCATTAAATTCTGTATTTGTGTATATTTTTGTAAGGATGTTGTATTTCACACTGAAAGCAATGTTGATGAAGACAAGGGCTGGTATCAGCTACACAGAAAATGTCACCATGATTCTTCTTAGGTTAAATAGTTCTGTCATCTTTTTGTGGTCTTCCTACTGAACACTTCTTTTAGTGTGTTCTCCAGCATCAGACACACTATATTTTAGCGTGACACACTGTCGATGCGTCAAATCCAATGGCTCGTTTTCCACAGACCTTAAGATGGAGGGGCGGAGAACCCAAGACTCTTTACATTAACAGTCCTCAGCGTGAGTACTATGGTCTAACAACAGTTAAGCTCTCAACCACTTAGTCAGGTTGTGGCTTTTAGAGTTGTTTAGTTTTGTCTAGCCTGATTTTCTCATGTTGTGTGTCATGTTGTGTGTCCTAATGTGTATATGTATTTTCTGAATTATTGTAAGATTTTATCTTATATTCCTTTTATGATGATTTCAACATTTTTAGAAAGCTTGAAGAAGATGAAGATTAAATCACTTATTTCATCGTGGTAATTACTAGACTTATTAGAGTGCTATCCCTCCAAGCCTCAGTTTCTGTGAAGATGCTGTAGTAATTTATTAAGTTGGTAACTAAAAGTTTGCTTTACTTGGCTGTAATGAATCATGTCAAGCTTCTCTCTATGCCTACAGACTTCTAGGACCATCTGTCTTCTATTTGAATTGAATTTATGCTGTCTGACTTCAGACTTCATGCTGTACAGCCGCCGAGCCGAAAGCAGCTGTCGTTGGCTTCAGGTTTATTCTTGAATCTCTTTCTAATCCAACACCATGAACTCTGCTTTGGGTTTCATCTTTGATCCTTTCAAAGGGCTTTTTCTCTGATAACATTTTTTTTTTTCTGTTCTCTCTGTTCTCCCTGCCCCCTCTCTCCCTCTCTCCTAAATATTTACATATCACTTTTCATAAAAAAACAAACAAACAAGCAACACAACTTCTTGAATGCCAAAGAGCCATTAACCACAGGTTGTTAAATCACTCCTTTATTTCACTAGCAAACCACCTGACACTTCATAAGCCCCTCCCCTTCCCTTCCCCTCCAGTGCCACGGCCATTGTGCAGCCTCTCAGAGCATCTCAGAATTCCTTCTTCAACTGTTTTGAACTTGCTCACCTCCTCACTGCTTTCCTGGATGACAGTAGCCCATTTGAGGATCTCCTCCTTCGCCCCTCCACCTCAGTTTTCTTTCCCTGTTTTCACAAGTCATAAATGTCCTTTGATAAGAAAACCTAAAAGTACCCCACCCCCACTTCTCGGATTACTTATGCTTTTCTTCGTAGTACTTAGGACTAGCTGGCGCATGCTTGTCGGTTTCTGTTCAGGGCTAGAATAGCGCCTGCCCATACTTGGAGCTCAGTAGATATCTGTGGGTTGGATCAAGCCATGAACGTGGAACCGTTCTGTCAGAACTGCAGTAATTCCCCTGCTTCCTGGCTGCGTGACTCATCCTGTGCAGCTTTTGGTTCCTGTGACACATTGTCTCAGCCTTCGTGGTGCTCCGGTCTGTATCCTACCCTCCCGTTTCCTGTGCATCCCAAATGCTGTCCATCCTAATGACACTCCATCCCAAGGCTCAAAGGCAATAGTTAGCATTAACTACATGCATGTAGTGTGTATGTGTGTGTGTCCCTGCGCGCGCATACACACACACACATGTTTATGACCTACGGGTTCATTCATGTTGCAGTAAAACAATGAAATTTTCTTCTTTATAAAGTCTGGTTTGTCATGGAATAAAAGCTATATTTATTTATACATCATTTTCTAATCTATTTATTGATACTGTTTACTGAAAATAGTATGACCATTTTAAATGTTCACTGTCCACACACACACACACACACACACACACACACCTAGGAGGCCTGTATTGTGTGTGGCATGCTAGGTGTGGCTGCTGATGAATTTTCTCTCACAATAGCTGCATAGCTCTTTCTGGTTCTATAGAAGACATTCACCAGGAGAAGGTTCCTAGCACCCAAGTTAGGCTGTTCACAAGCATATGTGACTACAGACCTGGGGATCTAATGTCCTCTACTGGCCTGCATGGAAACTGTATGAACATGATACACATGCAAACAAGGTGGCACACATACATGCATATAGTTAAAATTAACCTTAAAGAAGAGAAAGATGTATTCTGATTATGCCATTTTGTTGGTTTTGTGTTTTTTTCTTAGACCTTTTTTGATTAACTTATCTTTTGATTGACTTTTATATATAACTATATAAATGTGTATATATACACATATACATATGTATAAATATACATACTTATGCATATTTATATATAATGTATAATTATTATCCTAGATAATAACTTTGTATGCTTATCTTTCTTTTTCAACAGAAATATTTCTTTCAGTATCTTTTTTACTTCTTTAAACCATAGTGGTCATAAATTTCTTTTATAATTGAAGAGGTTTTTCCCTTCCATTCTTTTTTGATTTTATTAATAAAATAAATTTTCCTGTCTCCAAGAGGATGTCCTCTGCCCACACCCCACCAGGTTTCTCTTCTCTCTGAGGTCTCAAGTCTCTCAAAGGTTGGGTGCATCTTCTCTCACTGAAGCCAGACCCGGCAGTCCTCTGCTGTAGATGTGTTGGGGGCCTCATATCAGCTGGTGTATGCTCCCTGGTTGGTGATCAGTGTCTGAGAGATCACAGGGGTCCAGGTTAGTTGAGACTATTGGTCTCCCTATGGGGCTGCCCTCTTCCTAATCTATTACTAGTGTATACTCTGTGTATTTACTAGTGTATATAGTTTCCATTGGCAGTGGTGGTCTTTCAGATCTTGGAATGGATCTTCCCAGGCCTTTTTGGCTCTAAATGTTTATATTGAGTAGTCAGGTCTTGTTCTGATGAGCCTGTTCTTTCTTGCAGCATTCAATATCCTTTCTTTTGATTGTGTTTAAAATATCTTAACTATACTATGTTGTGGAGAGTTTTTCTTCTTGTTTTATCTACTTAGTATTATGTCGGATTCTTATACATGGCTAGGCATTGCTTTCTCTAGATTTGGGAAATTTTCTTCCGGGATTTTGTTGAAAATATTCTTTATGCTTTTGGCAGCATTCTTCTCTTTCGATGCCGTAGTTAGGAGATTTAGTCTTTTCATGGTGCCCCAAGCACTTCCATTAAAAAGTTCCACTGACCTTTACTGAATAATCCAATTCTTTATCCATGTGATGCTTTTTTTCTGCAGAGTCCATTCTATCCAGGAGGCTTTGTACCAAGGGCTTGATTCAGCTCACTGCGCTTCTCCTTTCTGGCATCATTTCTGTTTGGTTTTTCTCATTTTATCTCTTCACTGTATTCTGTTTTCATATCTTGGATTGACGTTCTTATTTTATTCAGCTTTTTGTTTTTGTTGCCTTAGAGTGAGTGCATTCATGTCTTCTTTCTTTATGTTATTTGGACATAGTTATAATTATTCTTAAATTCATTTGTGTGGGAATCATTCAAAGTCATTCTCACTGGGAGTCATTAATATGGGATCTGTGATTTTGGAGAAGATTTCTTTTTTTTTTTTTTAATGTTGTTTTATTTCTGTAATGGGACTTGTACATCTGGAGTTATTTTGTTGGCTGATTTTTCCTTTTTAATAAATGTAAATCTCCTTCTCCCACAGAGGTATTGATAATGTTCATGAGAAGGTTAAATAATATTAGGGTTGAAGCATCACTTTTCTCTATGGGACTGGTATTTGGGGCCACAAGTTCTATCCCAAGTCTTTCTCTGTGGATTAGATCGTGTCTGTCCTAGGTCATCATGAGCCTCTTGCCAGAGTCTCCAGATTGTGTTGTGAGTTGTGGGATTCTGTCTACCTGTGGGCCATATAACAGGACAGCTCAGGCTTCCTCTCTAGGTCTCAGCTTCTGCCACAGGGACCTCTGTGTGACTATGTGTCTTACTCTGTCATCACAGCTTCTTATGACTAACTTTGTGCCACTTATTTGGACCTCTTAGATAAAGAGGTAAAATTATTGGAAAATACCACCTTCTCAAACAAACAAGGTAAAAACTGGTCACAGTTATGCATGTATACAATCCCAGCATTGGGAGGGCTGAGGCAGCAGGATTGTGACTTTGAGCCCAGCCTGGACTATGGCTACATAGTGAATTAAAAGACAATATAGGCTACATATCAAGAACTTGTTTCACAAAACCAAAATTAAAACCAACCCCTTTTAAAAAAAACTACTACTAAGGCTAAGAATTAGCATATCTATGGGCATCAAAATAAATTTCATATTTATTAATAACTTCCTATACAGAAAAGCTCAAATCCAAATGATTTTCTATTTTAAAAAGTACCTTTTTAATTTATAAATAAAATTATATATATTTATTTGGCACTCTGCATTTCAACACATGTATAAGTTGTTCATTGGGCAAGTGAGAGTAAGCCTATCTATCCTCAAACATTCATACTGTCTGTGGTAGGAAACAGTACTAGTCCTTTCTTCTAGCTCCTTTGAAGTAGATTGCCCAGTTAACAATAACTCTAACATTTCTTTTCCATTTACAGGGTCACTGGGAGGAGGCCTGACAGACACACTGCCTTCTGACTCCTCTTTCCACCCTGCTTCCAGTTGTAGCTGTGAACAGCCAAAGGGTTGCCATGATTACTGTCTTGTTCAGGAAACTGATGCCTTCCATTGGCTTTTCTCTGGGAAGGTGGGGAATACAGCTTATACCCACCAACCCTGGAATGGTTCCTCTGTTTAGCAGACAACATTGTTCTTTCATGTCCAACATCACCTCTGCACTTCTGCTTCTGGGCTGTTGCTGTGTCCTGAGGATTTTCTACCTGGGTTAACTTATACAAGGTTTCCTCCTCTCCTCAACCACAATTCAAGTATGCTGCTTATCATTTACCTTGGATGAGAGTCAGTTCTGACAGGACTTTGGGTTCCTATCTTATATTTTCAACTCTGTGTATTCTTTGACTATTATCTTGATGCTAGCATAATTCTGTAATTTTCTTTGACAACTGAGCAAGAACAAAATTCCCAGCAGTCTTTCCTGATTCTGAGCTATCAATTTGGGAAAAGTCAAGAAGTAATAGTCTTTTCCTTATGGTCTCTTACAAATGAAATAAGATCACTTCAAAACAACAAAAAAAAATACTTTTATAATGGTCATATGACAAATTTCCACAAGACAAGCTGGCTGCCACAGGGTAGTGTCTTTGAGTAACAGTGGCTGAGGAGCTGGCCTCAAAAGTATCCTGGTAAGAGAAGCAGCCATGGTCCCTGATGACCCTGTCTTTGATTCGGTTTGAGTTCTTGGGTAATTCACTTAATTCTCTTTGAACTCTCTTGTTTTCAAATGGCAGCATGATTGTATTTAAGAGTCACTACTTTTAGAAACCTTTAGTCCTCAATAAATGAATCTTAAATTGTGACATCAAATTAGGGTAAGCTTTCTTTTTCTGACGTTATTTATTTGTTTTTGTTTGTTTGTTTATGGGCAAGCTATCCTATTTTGAAAAAACAAACAAGCAAAAACAACAGACTTTAAAGGATTTTAAGTCAGTTTTCAGAATGCATAAGATTTTACTCCGTGTCCCTCTATTATTGGGACCCCAGTGCATGATGTATGTTAGGCAAGTGTCCTAACACTGAAGACTATCCCTAACCCAAAGACTTTACTTCTTGAGTAGAAAAGAGTCAGGGTGGCTTCTGGTCTAGGCCAGTGCCCTAAACAGACCTTGGGCACAAATTCCGCAGCCAGTCCCACAACACCCAGAGGAAGCTCAACTTCCAGGTGCTCTAACATGCCCAGGATCACAGGATCATAGGATTCCAGGAGCTTGGTCTCACCAGGATCTCAAGGTTGCAGAGGCAGCTTGACCCTTAGGATCTCTGTCACACCCAAGATCTTAGGATCACAGGATCCTAGAATCAGAGGATCCCAGAGACAGTTGGTCTCTGAGGAGTTCTGACACAACCGGGATCACAGGAAGGACAGGCTCCAGACAGATAAGGGGGGGGGGGTAATACTAGAGATAATCAGATGGCAGGAGGCAGGCACAAGAACATAAGCAACAGAAACGAAGGTTACCCGGCATCATCCGAACCCAATTCTCCCACCATAGCAAATCCTGGATACACCATCACACTGGAAAAGCAAGATTCTGATCTAAATCACTTCTTATGATGATGACGATAGAGGACTTTAAAAAGGACATAAATAACTCCCTCAAAGAAATACAGGAGAACATAGGTAAACAGCTAGAAGCCCTTAAGGAAGAAACACAAAAATCCCTTAAAGAATTACAGGAATACACAACCAAATAGGTGAAGGAGTTGAACAAAACCATCCAGGATATAAAAATGGAAGCATAAACAATAAAGAAATCACAAAGGGAGACAACTGGGGGGGGGGATTGAAAACCTAAGAAAGAGATTAGGAGTCATAGATGCAAGCATCACCAACAGAATACAAGAGATAGAAGAGAGAATCTCAGGTGCAGAAGATACCATAGAAAATATTGACACAACAGTCAAAGAAAATGCAAAACGTTTCTAACACAAAACATCCAAGAAATCCAGGACACAATGAGAAGACCAAACCTAAGGATAATAGGTATAGAAGAGAGTGAAGATTCCCAACTTAAAGGGCCAGTAAATATCTTCAACAAAATTATAGAAGAAATCTTTCCTAACCTAAAGAAAGAGATGCCCATAAACACACAAGAAGCTTACAGAACTCCATATAGACTGAGCCAGAAAAGAAATTCCTCCCATCACATAATAATCAAAACATCAAATGCACAAAACAAAGAAAGAATACTAAAAGCAGTAAGAGAAAAAAGGTCAAGCAACATATAAAGGTAGACCTATCAGAATTACACCAGACTTCTCACCAGAGACTATGAAAGCTAGAAGATCCTGGGCAGATCTCATACAGACCCTAAGAGAACGCAAATGCCAGCCCAGGCTACTATACCCAGCAAAACTCTCAATTACTATAGATGGAGAAAACAAGATATTCCATGACAAAACCAAATTTACACAATATCTTTCCACAAATCCAGTCCTACAAAGGATAATAGATGGAAAACACCAACACAAGGAGGGAAACTACACCCTAGAAAAAACAAGAAAGTAATCTTTCAACAAACCTGAAAGAAGATAGCCACATAAACATAAAAATAACAGGAAGCATCGATCACTTTTCCTTAGTTTCTCTTAACATCAATGGACTCAATTCCCCAATAAAAAGACATAGACTAACAGACTGGATATGTAAACAGGACCTAGCATTTTGCTGCATACAGGAAATGCACCTCAGTTACAAAAACAGACACTGCCTCAGAGTAAAAGGTTGGAAAACAATTTTCCAAGCAAATGGTCCCAAGAAACAAGCTGGAGTAGCCATTCTACTATTGAATAAAATCAACTTTCAACCAAAAGTTATCAAAAAAGATAAGGAAGGACTCTTTGTGTTGGTCAAATAGAAATATTTAAGGGGTAACTTCAGCAAGTGTTGTAGGTATTTGATGAATCTCAGTGTAATGGCCTTGGGAAATGCAAAGGAATGGTGCTCTTTCCTCAGAGTGAAGCTAACATATCTTCAAGGGAGAACATTGGAGGTATTTGAATTTTATGGTCACATTAGGGAGGTGAGTCCTGTATATTTTAGAAAACTAATATTTATTTTCTCTGAATTTAATCAGAAGTTGTCAACTTATTTCTAATTGAGTGTGACAGTAGTAAGGTTTTCAAAACCTACTGAAACAAGAAACATTAAACGTGTGACTTATGAGATTAGGTTGTGTGCTCTTTTGACTGAAGTCAACTTTCCTTTGTCATTTCAAAGGAGAAAAAAATGAATGGCCTATAAAACTGTGATCTGTCAGAAATAATTTCCAATTGCATAATGTTTTTACAAAGTAATTTATTTTAATCATATTTATAAGGTGAAATTATAAGATGATGATAATATTGGCTTCTAAAGTTTTAGCCTAGAAAATAGCATTTTAATTATTATAGAAATGTCTACCAGTGATTTCATAATTTATTACTTCTGTACTTAATTTTGACATGTTTCTCATAATTCATCATTGTATATAATACTATGAGAGATATCACACAGTACAGACATATTTCTGTCAATATAAATTCCTAGAAATACGTTTACTAGATAAAATTTTATGCACAATTTAAATAAATAGATAAGCTGACCAACCTTATTCATAACTTCAACTCTTCCATTGATCCTCTGTACTCACAGAGACAACTGAGAGTTTACCGACCTTTGGTTAGAGAGTATCAATCAGTAAAAAGTTATTAGTTTGTTAACAGGAATGTAATTACCATTAGAATACATTAAGCAAAAAAAATTTAAGTATTTTATGTTTAGCAGATTATATTCTAACCTCAGCCAACTAGATGAAGAAAAAAACCTTTCACAATAAGCTGAGATCTAGTTCAAAGATCACTGACAGGTTTTTTGTTGTTGCTCTGATTTTGGTTTTTTTTTTTTTTTTTTTTGGGCTGGTTGTTCTTTCGTTTTTGGTTTTTGTTTTGTTTTTGCTAAATATAATGGATCATTTCCACCAGAACTCAATAAAGCTACTCTGAAAAGAAAAAAGTCAGGGTAGATGATAAGAACGTGACTGAGAAAAGTGACTGTGGAATTAAAGTGCAGATAGCAGGACCTGATGTGGTTTGCCTGCTGCAGATGGACAGGAGCCAACTCAGATACACAATTCATGCACCACCACAAGGACAAATCACACAGCTGTGGAAGCATGGCTGTTTCAATTGATGAGATGGGGAGGACATTTCCCGCTCTAAGTTCACGCTCACCAGGTTAAAAGAGACAGGTTTGTAGATGAGTAAGTGTGATGAAACAGTATGATATATATATATATATATATATATATATATATATATATATATAT